>JAJPUD010013959.1:353-22918 GCA_023553655.1 Myrmecobius fasciatus | reverse complement strand
AAGAAGAGAAAGGGACCCACACAAGCAAAAATATGTTTAGCAGTTCTTTTTGTGGTCACAAACAATTGGAAAATGCACACATTCCTATTATTTGGGGAATAGCTGAATCAGTTAACGCATGTGAAAGAAATGGTATACTATTGTATAAAAAATGATGAACAAGCAGACTTTAGAAAGGCCTGGAAAGATTTATATAAACTTTTCCTGAGTGAAACAAGTAGAAACAAGAATAAATTGTAAATTAGTAATAGCAAGATAGTGTAATGATCAACTATAAAAACTTCATTCTTCTCAGTGATTCAGTGATCCAAGAAAACTCAATAAACTTTAGATGGAAAATGCCATCTTCATAAAAAGAGAGTACTCTGGAGACTGAATGTAAATCAGCACATCCTATGTTCACTTTGTTTTCTTATTCTGTTTTCCCCCTTTAATTCCTTTTCTCTCTTGTTCTGATTTTTTCTTTCCCAACATAATTCAAAAGAATATGTATGTATAACCAGAAAATAAATACAAAATAAAAAAGGAACTGTAGAAAGAACAGTGAGGGGAAAGAAAAGCATGTAGGGGACAAGAAAAATAGCATGGAGTGTTAGATCTACTAAGAGTTGCAAAGACACAGAGATTTATCTTTTATCTTATCAAAGTTGAAAGTTCAGTACAAATATTATCCTAATGAAACCTTCTGATGTGTATTCTCTACTGAGAATGTCTGGGTGAACATCTGATACTTCCTTTCATAAAGTGAAAAAGTCTAATGTTATTTATGAAAGGTTTAATATATATTACATACACATATTTGTGTGTGTATGTATGTATGTATTTTTCTATGTGGTGTATTAACAGAGAAAATACTAATATTTCTATGGTGATTGCAAGCTCTTTTCCTACCTCTTTTTAACTAGAATGAGGCTTGTTCTGAAAAGGTACCTTGAACTGAATTACCCAGAACTCATGGTGTTCAAATCATTTGAACTTCAGAATGGAGATTTATATAAAGAAAGAAGAAACTTCACCATGTGACTTGATTATGCCTACTCAATTTTATCCTACCTAATGTAATAGTTGGCTATATAGTTCATAATATGATGTTTTCTAATCTAAGCAAAACAGTTTTGACATCATCTTTGATTCAAGTGAATATTATACCCAAGTAACTGAGATCTAAAGAGGGAAGAATTTCTAGTGTGATAAAGACTAAGACAATAAAGATAATCCTAAATCTTGGCTCCAAATAGAATTTTGGGGAATAACAGGAAGAAAAAAATGAAGGTCTTTTCCCACCAAGAAAAAATCTCTCTAAAGATGCTACATATAGATCTAGAGATACAAAAAGAAATTCCATTCAAAATAACTGTTGATAGTATAGAATTTTGGGGAATCTATCTGCCAAGGAAAAGCCAGGAAGTATACAAACTAAACTACAAAACACTTTCCACACAAACAGAGTCAGACCTAATCAGTTGGAAAAACATCAAGTGCTCATGGGTAGGCTGAGCGAATATAATAAAAATGACAATACTACACAAATTAATTTACTTTTAGTGCCATACCAATCAAACTACCAAGAATTTATTTTACAGATCTAGAAAAAATAGTTGCAAAGTTCATCTGGAAGAACAGTAGGTCAAAAATTTCAAGGGAATTACTGGAAAAAAAAGGCTTATGAAGGTGGCCATGCTGTACCAAATCTAAAACTATATCATAAAGCAGGGGTCATGAAAACCATTTGGTACTGGCTAAGAAATAGAATAGTTGATCAGTGGAATAGGATAGGATCACAAGATAAACTAGGCAACAACTATAGCAATCTAGTGTTCGAGAAACTCAAAGACCCCAGCTTTTGGGATAAGTACTCACCATTTGACAAAAACTGCTGGGAAAACTGTAAACTAATATGGAAGAAATTAGGGCTTGACCTACACTTAACACCACATACGAAGATAAGATCTAAATGGGTTCATCATTTAGACACAAAGAGTGATATTATAAGCAAATTAGAGGAACATAGGATAGTTTACCTCTCAGACCTCTGGAGAAGGAAAGAATTTGTGTCCAAAGAAGAATTGGAACTCTTAATTGAACATCAGATAGATAAATTTGACTATATTAAGTTAAAAAGTTTTTGTACAAACAAAACTAATGCAGAAAAGATTAGGAGGGAAGCAATAAATTGGGAAATCATCTTTGCACTTAAGGGTTCTGATAAAGGCCTAATTTCTAAAATATATAGAGAACTGTCTCATATTTATGAGAATTCAAGTCACTTTCAAATCAATAAATGGTCAAAGGATATGAACAGACAATTTTCAGATGATGAAATTAAAACTATTTCCAGTTATATGAAAAGGGGCTCCAAATTACTAGTGATCAGAGAAATGCAAATGAAGATAACTTTGAGATACCACTACACACCTGCCATATTGGCTCAGGTGACAGGAAAATATAATGACAAATGTTGGAGGGGATGTGGGAAAACTGGGACATTGATACATTGTTGGTTGAACTGTGAAGGAATCCAACCATTCTAGAAAGCAATTT
The DNA here is from genome assembly GCA_023553655.1 of Myrmecobius fasciatus. Lineage (NCBI taxonomy): Eukaryota > Metazoa > Chordata > Mammalia > Dasyuromorphia > Myrmecobiidae > Myrmecobius > Myrmecobius fasciatus. The sequence goes on along the minus strand of JAJPUD010013959.1, from coordinate 20,377 downwards.
GGAACTATGCTCAAAAAGTTATTAAACTGTGCACACCCTTTGACCCAGAAGCATTTCTATTGGGTTTATATCCCAAAGAGATCTTAAAGGAAGAAAAGGCACCCATATGTGCAAAAATGTTTGTGGAAGCCCTTTTTGTAGTGGCTAGAAACTGGAAATTGAATGGATGCCCATCAACTGGAGAATGGCTGAATAAATTATGGTACATGAATGTCATGGAATATTATTTTCTGTAAGAAATGACCAGCAGGATGCTTTCAGAGAGGTCTGGAGAGACCTATATGAACTGATGTTAAGTGAAATCAGCAGAACCAGGAGACCATTATACACAGCAACAAGATTATATGATGATCAGTTCTGATGGAAATGGTTCTTTTCAACAATGATGCAATTCCAACGAGTTTCTATTGTTCAGCGATGAAGATAGTCATATACCTCCAGAGAGAGGCCTGTGGGAATTGATTGTGGACAACAATCCAGTATTTTAACCCTTTCTGTGAATATTTGCTTGCATTTTGTTTTCCTGCTTGGGTTTTTTTTTCTCTCTTTCTAGATTTTATTTTTCTTGTGCAGTAAGATAACTGTATAAATAAGTGTACATATATTGGATATGTCATATAATTTAACATATTTAACATGTATTAGACTACCTGTCATCTAGGGGTGGGGATGGGGAGAAGGAGGGGAAAAATTTTGAACAAAACATTTTTGCAAAGGTCAATGTAAAAAAATCTCTCAAATGTTCTGTAAATAAAAAGCTTTAATTAAAAAAAATGAAGGAAAGGGACCCACATGTGCAAAAATGTTTGTGGCAGCCCTTTTTGTAGTGGCTAGAAACTGGAAATTGAATGGATGCCCATCAATTGGAGAATGGCTGAATAAATTATTGTATATGAATGTCATGGAATATTATTGTTCTATAAGAAATGACCAGCAGGATGATTTCAGAGAGACCTGGAGAGACTTGCACGAACTGATGCTGAATGAAATGAGCAGAACCAGGAGATCATTATACATGGCAACAACCATTCTGAAAGATGTAGCCCTCTTCAACAATGAAATGTTTTAAACCAGTTGCAATTGTTCAGTGATGAAGAAAGACATATACACCGAGAGAGGGATATGAATATGGACCACAAAATAATATTTTCATACTCTCTATTGATGTTTGCTTACATTATATTTCCCTTCTCAGATTTTTTTTTCTTGTAGACCCGATTTTTCTTGCACATCAAGATAACTGTAAAAATATGTATACACATATTCGATTTGTCAAGTATTTTAACATAATTAACATGTAGTCAAAAAAAATAATTAACATGTAGTAGACTTCTTGTCATCTGGGGGAGAGAAGGGGACTAGAAGGGAAAAATTTGTAACAGAAAGCTTTGCAAGGGTCAATGTTGAAAAATTACCCACAAATATGATTGCAAATAAAAAGCTTTAATAAAAAAGATGCTATATATCTCAGTAATATATCTTGTGTGATAATTGTAAGGCTCCTCAGTTCACCAAACAACTCACATGCCCAGTATTGATACTGTTGATAAATATATATTTTCTAATGCAAATATGTGCTAAGAAAAGAAGTGTAATAGTTCAAAGCGATATGATAATTTCAGGTATGCTGCATTTTTTGTTTAGATAAATCCATGTTAACTCAACTTCAAACTTATATCTCTGGGAAGAAAAAAAATTCATGATCATACAGAGTTAATGCAATTTTTGTAAGAAGCATCAAAACCCATTCTTATGTCTGTGAGATTTGAAGGTTTATATCTATGTATTATAAAGACCATTAGACACTATGAGGATAGCTAATTATAAAATATTTGTGCCTTAAAGCTTACATTACATTGAAATATTTATGAATCACAGCAATAGAATTAAAAATATAAATTAAGGTACATATGCATATACACATATTTACATATATACATACACATTAAAATTTCTGAGATGACTTCTGTTAATGTATATTTGCAAACTTACAATATGAATATTCAAATGCAAAACATTACCATCTTTTTTGTGGTGGAGGTACAAATAACAACAATAAAAGAAATCCTTGACCTCAAAAAGCTTACAAATAAGCAAAGAAGAATCTAAAAAAAGTTGAACAAAAAAAAGATAGGTGGTGGAAGTTGATGGGAAATGGCTAGACTATGGAACCTTTTTGATTTAAAGCTCTGTGAGAATTATTTTTTTCTTTACCCATCAATTGTACAATCAGATGGACCAAGGTTAGAGAGAATACTGCTGCAGTGTGGGTATAAAAACTGATGTGATGTGAAGATTTTTTAAGCAACCATCTAAAAGTAAAATAACTGTAATTATTTTTAAATAATGGGATGAGATAGAATGGTAATAATGGTCCTATAATCTAAGCCAATTTCCAATCTGAGGATTTTATATCCTATTTTAAAGGTTTGAGATTTATCAGAAATACATATAATAATTTGATATTTTCAAACATGAACAGAATATTTACAAGATTTTAAAATATATATCTTAGAAATTTTAGACTTTATTTTCAATTTTCTTTAGTTTCAAACAAGAGCACAAACTATTGTCCATCAGAAAAAAATCACCTTGAGATGCATGAAGAAACCCAGATGCTTCCAATAACACATCAGTGGAAATATAGATAAGAACTATTTTTAATAAAGGAAAGTATATTTATTGAACAGCTGACATTTTAGATAAATAAACACTTATCTTTATGACCACATCTATAGCTTTATGGTTCCCTTAACTCTCACCTGAGGCTAAGGAGTTGTCTATTGTAATGGAGGCTATTCTGTGATGATTTGCTACTATAAACATCAGTTGTCTTAATGGGATATTCTGTAACAATCATACTGTCTCGAAATGAACTAGTACAATTAATAGTAAAAAACTGCTTTTGGAGTATAGAATCTATACGTGTTGAAAAAAATGATGTTGCTTTAGTATCAGCATCTTTAGAAAATTATGTAGAAAGCAATTGAATTAGTTTTAAGTTACCCTTAGAAGGCATTATAGAAATAAAGCATTTAGGGGTCAAAACCGCAAAACTTAAATTGTCTCCTAGCCAAAATTAAACTGTCAATACAAATCTAGAAACCATACTGAGTCCCTTACTGAAGTTGTCAAGGTAAATAGAGCAGAAATAGCTCAGAACATTTAGATGCATTGTAATTGCAAATGATAATTATGATAAAATATTATATTATTATGACAGGTATCCTAAATAATAGTTATATGCAAACTATAGTCAATTCCCTAAATAAATGACAAATATCAGGAAAAAGTAAGAATTATTACATATGTAAATAAATGACCTTATTAAAATTTAGTCTTAAGCTCCTGAATTATCAATGCAATGTTGGATGATAATATTATCATATGTATAATCTCTTGTTTATTATATTTTTTTCTAATCTAACTTACCTCTTAGTTGGGAGTACTCTTGGAAATACTACCCATCTCTGGTAAAATTAGAAGTCCTACTTGCTGTACCAGATCTAAAACTATATTATAAAGCAGCGGTCATCAAAACCATTTGGTACTGGCTAAGAAATAGAGTAGTTGATCAGTGGAATAGGATAGAATCACAAGACAAACTAGGCAATAACTATAGCAATTTGGTTTTTGATAAACCCAAAGACCCCAGCTTTTGGGATAAGTATTCACTATTTGACAAAAACTGCTGGGAAAACTGGAAACTAGTGTGGAAGAAATTAGGGCTTGACCCACATCTAACACCACATACCAAGATAAGATCTAAATGGGTTCATGATCTGGATATAAAGAGTGATTTTGTAAACAAGTTAGAGGAACATAATATAGTTTACCTTTCAGACCAGTGGAGATGGAATAAATTTATGTCCAAAGAAGAACTGGAACTTTTAATTGAAAACCAGATAGATAACTTTGACTATATTAAGTTAAAAAGTTTTTGTACAAACAAAATCAATGCAGACAAGATTAGGAGGGAAGCAATAAATTGGGAAATCATCTTTACATTTAAGGGTTCTGATAAAGGTCTCATCTCTAAAATATATAGAGAATTGTCTCATATTTATAAAAATTCAAGCCATTCTCCAATCAATAAATGGTCAAAGGATATGAACAGACAATTTTCAGAGGATGAAATTAAAACTATTTATAGTCATATGAAAAGGTGCTCCAAATCACTATTGATCAGAGAAATGCAAATCAAGACAACCCTGAGATACCACTTCACACCTGTCAGATTGGCTAAAATGACAGGAAAAGTTAATGATGAATGTTGGAGGGGTTGTGGGAGGGCTGGGACACTGATGCATTGTTGGTGGAGCTGTGAACAGATACAGCCATTCTGGAGAACAATTTGGAGCTATGCTCAAAAAGTTATCAAACTGTGCATACCCTTTGACCCAGCAGCATTTCTATTGGGCTTATATCCCAAAGAAATCATAAAGCAAGGAAAAGGCCCCACATGTGCAAGACTGTTTGTGGCAGCCCTTTTTGTAGTGGCTAGAAACTGGAAATTGAATAGATGCCCTTCAATTGGAGAATGGCTGAATAAATTATGGTATATGAATGTTATGGAATATTATTGTTCTGTAAGAAATGACCAGCAAGATGATTTCAGAGAGGCCTGGAGAGACTTACATGAACTGATGCTGAGTGAAATGAGCAGAACCAGGAGATCATTATACACGGCAACAACAGTACTATATGACGATCAATTCTGATGGACATGGCTCTCTTCAACAATGAAATGTTTCAAACCACCTCCAATTGTTCACTGAAGAAAGCCATATACACCCAGAGAGAGGGATGCGAAATGTGGACCACAACATAACATTCTCATACTCCTTGATTGATGTTTGCTTACATTGTGTTTCCTTTATCTGATATATCGTTTGTGCAGATAAGATTTTTCTTGCACACCAATGATAAGTTTGGAGATATGTATACATATATTCGATTTGCCAATATTTTGGCATAATTACATTGTAGGGGATATCCTGCCATCTGGGGGAGGGGTGGGGAGTTGGGGGGAAAAATTTGTAACGGAAAGCTATGTAAGGGTTATTGTTGAAGAATTACCCACACATATGTTATGCAAATGAAATAAAAATTTAAAAAAAAAAATTAGAAGTCCTAAACAGCAAGAGAAATTAAACTAAAGGGGCAGCTAGGTGGCACAGTGGATAGAGTACCAGCCCTGAAATCAAGAAGATTTGAGTTCAAATCTGGCCTCAGACACTTAACACTTCCTAGGTATGCAACCCTGGCCAAGTCATTTGACCCCAATTGCCTCAGCAAATAAATAAATAAACAAAAATAAAAAGATAAAATAAATTATTCTTCTAGAAGCACCCAAATTCAAACACATGATACTCCATAGACTTAGGGACCAGTCTTAGCATTCCCCATTAAGTATGTCTCCTTTCCATACACAGAAGAGAATAGGCCAATATAATGTTTACTTTACAATAGGTGAGAATAAAGAGAAAATTGATTTTCCTGTAAGAATTTAATTTTTGGGCCAGATAGTGGAAGAAATGACAGAGAAATAGGGAGGAAAAATAAAGCATTAGTATCTAGGAGGCTGCAGGGCAGATCAGTAGATAGGACAAAGGAAAATGAAAGCAGACTTATAAATAAGTCTAGAAAAAAAATCCTAGGTCTTCAGAGGAATTTGACATTACTAGATGTTGACATTCTATGATATGATATAAATTGAGGTCAATTGATGTTATTCTATGAAGACAAAGATGACTTAACAGTATAAAAAGCATGGTTTGCTTTGACTGTCTATGTATTTGTTCCCACTTATTCATTCTTTATGTAGTCACTGCTCCATGCTTGTTCTTTTGGCATTTTTATATGTTATATATTTATACATATAGATATGTATATGTATATATTTACAAATATTCTTATACATATATACATTTGCACATGTGTGTATGTATGCATGTATGTATATTTTCCTATCCTGTGTCCTTTTGCCAACTTGGTGTAGCAAGCCATGGGAAAGAGTACTCATGTATTCATGGAAAATTTTGCTAGCCATTTATTTTTTGAATGATTGTATATCACAAATATTTTATTATATTGATTATAAATATGCATATTTTATTATAACTATCATGATATTATAAATTTATTTTATGGTAGACCACTGAACTTAGAGTCAGGAAGCATCTGAGGCTGGGTCACATCTACTCTCAGTCACTTTTTAACTGTATGAATCTGAGCAAGTCACTTGAATTCTTTCTCAGTTTCCTCAACTGTAAAATAGGAATTATTATAGTACTAATCACTCATGCTTGTTATGAGATCAAATATGGTAATAATTGTAAAGCATATATTAGAGTTCTTAGCACATGGTTGGTAGTACATGAATACTAGTCATTATGATAATGATGATGACAGAGCTGACATTTCCCCGCCTTTGAACTAATGTGTCCTGTAGTTAGTATTTTACATCTGTATTATGTGAACTAATAAGAATGTAACTTTCTATTCATCAGAGCTCATACCATAAATAAACCTCTGACATACCAAAAGTCACCCAGGTGGCTTAAAAGACAGAATCATAAAACTTGAATTCAAAACCTTCTTTACTTACTAAAGCTTCATAATGTAAGTAAGGAATTAAAAATTCCTCAGGCTCAGTTCCCTCATTTGCAAAGTGGAGAGAATAAATAGTAGTATCTAACTCCCATGATTATTGTGTAGATCAAATGAGAGAAAATATGCAAAGTGTTTCACAAACCTTGAAGTACTATAGAAATATTAACTACCATTATCATTAACAAGATCATTTAACCACACTAAGATTAGTTATCCTTTCCAGGGGAGATATCCTTTAAAAATTTTTTAACTTCAATCTCACCTTCAGCAAGTAGCCTCTCCTAATTTTCTTTTTTCAATTCTAGTGGCCCACCTCTGAAATGTTCTCTCATTTACATTGCATATATTTTATGCATTGGTAGTTATTTCAATGTTATCTCTCTCATTGAAATGTAAGTTTCTTTGTTTTGTGTTTGAAGCTAAACAAAATAATTTCCATTAAGAGCAGTAATGGTAGAATTTTTAAAGGATATCTCCCCTGAGAAGCCAGAAACAAAGAAGACAAAAAGAGACACAGAAGAAAGAAACAAAGAGGTAGAGGTTTCATGTGTATAGTGTAGTTATTAATAAAGCAAAGAAATGAGATAATCTCTTATATGAGGAAAAGAAAGAAGGTCAATGTTATTAGGTTGCAGAATTTATGGAGAAGAATAAAGTATTAGAAGACTAGAAAAGTAGGAAGGAGGTGAGTTGTGAAGCATTTCAAGCAAAACATTTTGGTTTTGGCCCTGGATATGAAATGGGCAAACAATGGAGTATATTAAATAAGTAAATGACATCTTCAGACATGTGCTTTGGAAAGATCATTTTGTCACCTCAGTCTAAAATAGAATGAAGTGAGGAGATACTTGAGGAAAAGATACCAAATTGGAGGCTATTAAAATAGTCAAAGCATGAGATGATGAGAATCTGTACTAGGTTGGTGCATGTGTCAAATGCTAAGAAAGAAAAAACAAAAGGACTTGACAAGAAATTTGAGGCCAAAAGAGTGAGTAGGAGAGAAATTGATGATGACACCTAGGTTCCAAAGCTGGGTAAATTGAGAATTTGTTGATGACCTTGCAGACAAATAAGCCTATTTTATAAGAACTATAACTCTCAAAATAATACTTATTATGATGTGAAAACTACAGTTTTTACCAGTACAAACACTCCCCAATGAACAACATAATGTCATTAGTTCCAGATACTATGCTCTCTTTTTCATCCTTTAACTATTAGATTTATCATATTACAATACATACTACTGTTTGGGAAATGCTTCTATGGAGAACAGTTATCTGTTTTTTTTGCTCCTTTTCCTCTCTACGGGAAATATTGCAAATTTTGGTGCTTACTCCCTTTAAAAATAATATTTTTTATCAGCAATGAATATGATTCAAAAGTATAAGATCAGCATTGATTATTTATCTTCTGAAATCCAAACTTGGATGTTATTACATATAACACTTATATTTACTTTTTCTATATCTACTATTGTTATTTCCTATTGAACATTTCTACTATCATTTGGTTTGAATTCAAGCAGTTACATCAAATAAAAATGAAAAGATTACATAAATGTCACTATCTCACTGTGAATTGTATCTACTGTTGATAAAATATAGGATGTGAACATCTGGGATGGATATCTATTGCAGAGAAAAAGAGATCTGTATATGAAATAGTATTTCTGGCAATAACTTCCTGACAAAAAAAGATATGAAAATGGGGGAAAGGGGAGATTGCCTCCTAATTACACTTTTACATACACATTGTCCTCGTTTTTCCTCTCTATACCATAATGTTGAAACTGTGTTCTTTCCTCAAAATTTCTGCTAAAGGTAAATCCTATTGGCTCTGCACAAATAAAAACAATTAAAAACAAACAAAAAAAAAAACAAGAAAAGCAGTACATGTAAAATAAAAAACCAAGAATTTTTAGGTGATCAATGTGGCAAAAACAAAATTAGAACAAGCCCTAGGACAAATGATCAATTTTTTTCTTATCAATCTCCCTTAGCTTTAAAAAAATCTCATCAACCAATAGATAGATGAATTCTGTGTCCATATATCAGGCTAAAATGAATTGTGTTAATGACCCATTTTTCAAAGTCCTTTGCATCATGCCCTTCTCTCCTTCATAATGCTCATCAGAAAAGAAATATCTATATTTATGAATGAATGAGGCATTTGAATCACATAATGTATTTATCATATTATATAATTAATATTTTAGATTTATTTACCTTACCAAGAAAATCTTTGTATAAAGACAGGTTTCTGAATAGTTGAATAACAAAGATACCTATTTGATTAACCACTATCAAAATAAGATCTAATAAGGAAAACATCTATATTTGCATGAATTCTTCTATACAACCAAAAAAACCCAAAGTAGCTTGAAGTGGGAATATATAGGGATCATACCTGGGGATATGATGTAGAAGAAATCTTTAAATTCATCCATCCAGACTTCTGCTAGTCTTCTGTTATTCTTGTTGATGACATGGCCAGTGCCTCCTGGAAAAGTATATGGAGTTGCCTTGCGAAACACATGACCCACATGAGAACAGGTTACAATTTCTAATGATCCACCACACTGCCAAATCTGAAAACAAGGAAAAATTATTTTATGAATCTTATAAATAAACCAATGAAGATGGAATAAAATGATGCATGGTAAAATAAAAAAATATAAGGTAAAAATGATAAAATGTTATTAAATTTGAAAATACTGCTCTGAAATTATGAAGATATTGTGAAAAGTAATTCAAGATATAACATCCTGAGATACACAGATATAGACAGGATTTTATATGCAAAGAAATTTTTTAGCAAAGAATTTTAGTTTATACCTCCTCATTGAATTTGGGTTTTCTAAATGTCTGCAATGTTTGTAAAATATGGAATAACTTGTGATTCTGAATTATTAATATCTGTCAGTTAATCTGATTGCAAGTATATATACACATACATGTATATGTATATATATACATATGTGTACATGTGTGCCTATTTATATTTATTTAACAAGTAACCACAATGTATTATATTCTAAATAGCTCTGATATCTTTTTTATATGAAGTCATGCTATATCATAATTATGTGTATTTTGTTAGTTGGTAGAAATTTTAGTTATAATTTACTTTGAATTACAAATTTTTTTTTGATCTTCCACTTGCCCAAATGTAATTTTCAAGAAATTTTTTTTCTTTAGTGAGATTTCTTAACTCTTTCCCCCCATTTGACCAATTCTGTTTTTAAAACTCATTTTCTTCAGTATTTTTTTCTGCCTTTTTTGTTAAACTGCTACTTTTCTTCATAAATTTCTTATTTTACTACAATTTTTATCTTAATAATTTTTCTTCTATCACTCTTATTTAATTTTCAAAATAATTTTTAGCTGTTCAAGGAACTGTTGTTAGGCTTATATCCAATTCACATTTTTTTAAGCTTTGCTTTTAGCTATTTTGACTTGTCTTCTGAAATTTTGCCTTGAACATTTGTTGCCATAGTAAGGTTTTTATAGCTAAGGCTTTGTTGTTTGTTGTGGTGGTTGTTATTGTCATTGTTTTCTCATTTTTCCTCTATTTCCTGATATTGAACTTTATATTAAATTTGGGCTCAGTTTCTGGAGTGTTCTCAGTTCCTGGAAGTAGACCATTTCAAAATTCAGCTTTTTTTTTTTTTTTTTTACACTGCTTTTTTTCAGAGGTACTTCTATGAGTTTGGAAGTTTTCAGTGCGTCCAAGGTGGAGTGACCTGGGGAGAGGTATGGTCAATGCTTTCTTAGTCTGCACTTTGGTCCTTATCCAGGAGGACCATTGATCTGTTGGAATTGCAATCAATATTGTTCCTGAGGACCTCTGCTCTTTTGGGAGCAGAAGCAATACTGTTCATTAAAACCCCAAATCCATTAGGACCAGAAGTGATACTGCTCCTCAGAGTCACTGCTCTCTCTGATTGAAAGTGTTCCTCCCTTTCAATCTACTCTGGAACTATGTCCTAGAAGTGAAAAAGTGTAAGGAAATGTGACCAAGAAGTGATAAGTAATGAAGTTTCCAAACAATTTCCCTTTATGTATTCAATGCTAACTCAAAGAACCTCCATAATATCTTTCAGACCAGTTCTCTAATCTCTTTACTTTCTATGACTTGAGAATTCCTAAAGGAGCTTTGGTTTTTGTCACTACTAATTAGGTCCACCATTGGTGTTGCATTCACATAGACCCTGGGACAGTCTCCACTCCTATATCACAGATCTCATCTCCAAAATTCTGAATTGTCTTTGATTAGAAGAGTGTCTTACTCTCATCTTTTGTTGATACTACCACACCAGAATTCTATTTGAAACATTATTTTAAAACTGCTTGGAAGATAATATTAGGAGAGCTTTGCTGCAACCCAGATGTACTTTTAAAAAAATGTGAGTTAGGATCCCAGGAAATCCTTTTTTTTAGGATATTTTAGGAAAGTGGGTGGAGCAAACAATTAGACTAAAATAGCAACTGTTTATTAGCACCAGGATATTTCTATATAATTTTTTTTTAATTATTAAAGCTTTTTATTTGCAAAATATATGCATGGGTAATATTTCAACATTGACCCTTGCAAAGCCTTCTGTTCCAAATTTTTCTCTCCTTCCCTGAACCCCCTCAACTAGATGGAAGGTAGTCTAATGCATGTTAATTATGTTAAAATATGTGTCAAATTGAATATATGTATACATATTCATATAATTATCTTGCTGTACAAGAAAGAAAAAAACTGAGAAGCAAAACAAAATGCAAGCAAACATCAACAGAAAGTGTGAAAATGTTGTGTTGTGGTCCACACACAGATCCCACAGGCCTCTCCCTGAGTGTATATGTCTTTCTTAATCACTAAACTTTTAGAAATAGTTTGAAACATCTCATTGTTGGAGAGAACCATGTCCATCAGAATTGATCATCATATAAAGTCTTCTTGTTGCCATGTATAATGATCTCTTGGTCCTGCTCATTTCACTTAGCATCAGTTCATGCAAGTCTCCCCAGGCCTCTCTGAAATCCTCTTGTTGTTTGTTTCTTACATGACATCCATATACCATAATTTATTCAGCCATTCTCCAACTGATGGGCATCCATTCAATTTCTAGTTTCTAGTCACTGCAAAAAGGGCTGCCACAAACATTTTTGCACATCAGTCCCTTTCCCTGCTTTAAGATCTCCACCAAACAAGGTGGAACAAAAAGGCAGTCCATAAAGAATTAAATATTTGGGTTGGTAAAAGAAAATAAACATGGGAGAAAACATGCCGAAAGCAGAATGGAGAATCACCAAAAAAAACCAAAACAAAACAAAAAAAAAAAAACATCTTGACTGTCTAAAGAAGACCAGGTTGTATTATGACAGAGGGTAAGAAAATTTCCTCAAAAGATGACCTATAAGACATTACATCCTTTTGTGAACTAAATGGCCAATTTCCACAGAAAGCACAATTCCTTTGGACTGGCCATATTGTTCAAATGCCAAATGTATACTTGCCAAAAAGACTTTTATGGTGAACTCAAACAGGACAAGCACATGTAATGGTCTGAAAAATTGATATAAGGACACTCTTAAGGTCTCTTTTAAGAACTTTAGAAATGATTAAATGACAAGGGAGACATTGACATAGAACTTCCTAAAATGGTGTGTCTTCATCAGAGAAGACACTATGTTTAATGAGGAAAGCAGAATTGAAGTAATTGAAAAAATAAAAACATAACATAACAAAAACAAACCAAAAAAAACATGCAAGGCATATTAAATTAGAGAATCCACCCCAAATGTTTATATGGACAATTTATGCTTGATCTGTGGCACATATCAGTCTAATCATTTGCAGTCCTATAAGTTGTAACTTGATTCTAACAGTGATGTCATTTTAGTCCTTTCTGAGAAGGAAAGATAACAACAAGATTATCTTTAGGCAAACTTGCTAAGATGAAAAAAGTAAAAATGCCTTTCTGTAATTCTAGTAATTCTTTTGGATCTGAGAGAGACAGATCTGCTTTTCTATGGAGCTGGAGAATAAGGAGAGGATGTTCAACAATTTATAACAGGTAACATTGAAGGTGCAATCTTTCGAAGCTTATATTTCCCAGGAAGATAGAATAGAAAACCAGAGAAGGATATACTTGTTGCAAGGATAAACAAATCAGAGCTATATTCCAATATCAGAGCCTAAGAAGCCTAAGAAGTTCTAGAAGTTGACTCAAATCAAATTCACCTCATCTTGAAATCAAGATCTTATCTTGCATTCAGACTAAGTAGTCTTTTTGTAACTTACTGAATTTAAGATCTTGAAAAAGGAAAGTCAGGGAAGGAATTGAGAATTTATTAAATAATTATTATATATCAGATCCTGTCATAAGTATTTTATTAATATTATCTAATTTGGAGTTCACACCAACTTTGTTAAGAAAGGACTAGTGATCCTTGTTAAATAGAAACTGAAACAGACGGAAGTGACTTGCTCAGAATAGTAAAATTATTACTACTAATAATAATATCAATAGTAGTCATAATGATAGAGTTCACATTTATATAATGCTTATTTTGTAGCAAATGCTATGTTTAATGTTTTATCATTATTATTCCATCTAATATTTACAATAACTCTTGAATGTTTAAGGTTGAACTAATATAATACAAATGACAATTTGTCTTATATTAGTATACTTGTTCTGTGCCATACCAATCTAACTGCCAAAAATATTTCATAGAGTTAGAAAAAATAATAACAAAATTCATTTGGAAGAACAATAAGTCAAGAATATCAAGGGAATTACTGTAAAAAGAAATACAAAGAATAGTGATCTAGCAGTACCAGACCTAAATCTCTATTATAAAGCAGCACTCATCAAAACATATGGCACTGACTAAGAAATAGAGTGGTAAATCAGTGGAGTAGATTAGATACACATGACAATTATCAATGACTATAGTAATTTGGTATTTGATAAAACCTCACAGCTTCTGGCCTAAGAACTCATGACAAATATTGCTGGGAAAACTGGAAAATAATTTGTCAGATGCCAAAATCCATCCACATCTCACACCTTATTCCAAAATAAGGTCAAAATGGGTACATGATTTGGGAGTAAAGTTATAAGAAATTTAAGAGAGCAAGTTTTTGGAGAACATTATGAAATACAAATGGACAACTTTGATTACATTAAATTAAATAAAGTTTTACACAAGTAAAGGCAATACAAACAAGATTAAAGTGGAAGCACAAAGCTGAGGAAAAAACGTTTTTACAGGTGGTATCTGATAAAGGTCTCATTTCTAAAATAATGAACTGTGTGAAATGTATAATAACAAAAGCCCTTCCCTAATTGATAAATGATCAAAGGATATGAATAGACAATTTTCAGACCAAGCAATTAAAACCATTTTAGTCATATGAAAAAATGCTCTAAATAACTATTGATTAGAGAATTACAAATCAAAACCACTCTGAGATACTACTTCAAGCCTCTCAAATTGGCTAATATGAAAAGATAATGATAAATGTTAGAGGAGTTGTGGGAAAACTGGGACACTAATGCATAGCTGGTGGAGTTGTGAAATGATTCAGCCCTTCCAGGGGTAATTTGAAACTGTGCCCAAAAGGTTATACATCTGTGCATACCCTTTGATTCAGCAGTGTTACTATTGGGTCTGAATCCCAAAGAGATTCTAAAAGAGGGAAAAGTACCTACATATGGAAAAAAAAAGTTTTTGTGGTGCCGAAGAATTGAATAATAAGTAGATGCTCATCAATTGGAGAGTGATTGAATAAGTTAAGATATATGAAAGTAATGTAATATTATTATTCCATAAAAATGATGGACAAGCTAGTTTTAGAAAGACCTCAAAATATTTACATGAACTGATGCTGAAAGAAGTGAGCAAAACCAGGAAAACCTTGTGCATCATAACAGCAAGATTGTGTGAAGATCAGCTATGACAGACTTGGTTTTTCTCAGGCATTCAGTGACCCAAGACAATCCCAAAAACTTTGGATGGAAAACACAGTCCACATCCAGAGAGAGAATTATGGAGACTGAATGTAAATAAACATATGATATATTTATTTTTCTTAATTTTTCTTCTGTTTTTTCTTTGTGTTTTTCCCTTTTGTTCTGATTTTTCTCTCCCCAAAATGATTCATAAATAAATATGTAAGATAATGAATGTATATCTACAACCAAAAGTGTGTTGTTTTTTTTCCCCACAGGTAATTGGGGAAAATTAAAATTAAAAAAAAACACATACCACTATTTTTATGGAATAATGAAACATTTCAAGATGATTTTATAATAATGACTAAATTTACAAACCCAAAGGAGAGGAATTGAAACTATCTTCCAAAGTTAAATCTTGATTCATAGAAACTTAATTAAATCTTATTATCATAGCTTTTTCAGAATGACTTGCTAACATGAAGGATCCAATTACAAAATGTATACATCTCATGTATCTGCCTTACTACTCTGGTTAGAACCTAGGGATCCAGTATCAAGAATTTTTCCAAGGATAGCTTTCAGTTCTATTTAGAAACATTCAGGCTCACAAGAGTTCCAAATAGAACAAATGTTGCTATTATTGTCTACATAGTATTGTTCTGATCAGCCACAGTTGAATCCACTAATTCCACTATAACATAGTGATGTCATTTTTGGGCTCTTTAAGAATGAAGGACAAAAACCAATCAACCATTTATATAGTAAAAGTCAAAAGAATGGGTTTATCACCAAATACATAAAGTGACAGTAATTTTTCTCTATATTTCTCTGATAAAGAATCCATACAATCTCTGTGACTACAATTTTAGGACAACATAGTAGCAAGGTTCAACATTGGTTTCTCTTCTGGCTGCTTTAAAACATGTTCTCTTATAAGTAAATTCTTTTTGTGATCAATAGTTCCTACTATTCTGTGGTCCCAAGCTTCTGCTAAGAGGAGTTTTCATTCTTCCTTGTTTCTTTTATCTTTTCTTACACTCTCTTTGATTTCCTTAAATTAGTTCATTTTTGATAGATTTTGCTGAAGCTTTAATTTATGATGGTGTAACTCTTTCTTATATCTAGGGACTCTAGATCCTCTACACTATTTAATTAAATCTGTTACTAGTCTATACCCAGGTTCCATAATCCCCATACTTTACATCAGAGAGCTTCAAAATGTAGCTTTATGATAAAAATATAAAAGCATTAATAGTCTTATCTCCTGTGTCACATAAAAATAGTCACTGGATAAGATTTACTCAATGGGACATAATTTGTTTACCCCTTCTGTAAACAATTTTTTTTTCATGTGTGTATAAGAAAAGTTTATTATTGATTTAAAGAATAGAGATAGAAAAGGTCCTTAGGGGCAGAGCCAAGATAGCAGAGTGAAAACGTGACTCTCTGTGTCCTCCTCTGATCTCTCAAATCAACAATAAAATAAGCCTCTGAACTGATCTTCAAGTCAACGAATAAAGAAATATTTGGAAACTGCTTGCAGATATCTCTGAAGAACTTCATATAAGGTCTGTTTAACTCGAGCAGAGGGGGAAACAATTTACTCAGTGCAGCCCGGAAGTGTGGGTGGCACTCAGCTCAGTTTGGCAGAAACTCCAAACTCCAAACTCCAAACACGTGGAGTATATTTGAAGCAATTTGGGAAACTCTGCTCTGATTGGTGGCAGGTGTACTGGAAGATTTGCTTTTTTTAAGGAGTAATTTGGGCAAAATCCTAGGCCCCATCAGGCAAAGTCCTACCCCCACCGGCCCAGCACCTTAACTTAATTAGTGAAATTGCCCCAGGGCAAATTATTGAAACCGCAGCTTCTCTAGCATTAAACAGACCCCCACACTGTCTAAAAAAAAATGAAGAAGCAAAAGAAAGCTCTCTCCATAGACAGCTTCTATTGAGAGAAAGAAGGGCAGATCCCAGATCCTGAGGTTTCTTCAGTCAAAAGAACTCCAGAGGAAGTCATCAAGGACCATCACTGGTCCCCTTTTCAACAGGCCTTTCTGGAAGATTGCATAAAGAATCTCAAAAGAGAACTGGGGGATAAATGGGAAAATAAACTGAAATCAGTGCAAGAAGGATACAATATATTGGAAGAAGGATATAATGCTCTACAAAAAAGATATGAAAAAGACACCAATTTATTGAAAAACAAAATTGGTGAATTGGAAATAGACAATAATGAACTGAAAAATAAAATTAGTGAAGTGGAAAAAGAGTGCAATGAACAAATTGGCCAGTTACAAAAGCAGCTTTAAAAGGTAACTGAAGAAAACAACACTTTAAAAATAAGAAATGTAAGTGAATGACTCAGTAAGACTTCAAGAATCAGTCAAACAAAAACAAAAAAAATGAAAAAATAGAAAAAATATAAAATAGTTCCTAGGAAAAACAACTGACTTGGAAAATAGATCTAGGAGAGACAATCTGGGGATTATTGGACTTCCTGACAGCCAAGATGAAACAAAGAATCTAAACACTATCTTCCAGGAAATGCTGAAAGAAAACTGCACTGAGGTTGCAGAATCAGAAGGCAAAATCACCATTAAAAGAATTCACCCATCACCTCCCAAAAGAGACCCCAAAATTAAGACCCCAAGGAATATCATGGCTAAATGTGAGGAAAATCGCACCAAGGAAAAGATTTTGCTAGCAGCTAGAGAGAAACAATTCAAATACTGAGGATCAATAATGAGAATCACACACCATCTGTCAGCCTCCACACTGAAGGATCGAAGGGCCTGGAACCAGATATTCTGAAAGGCAAAGAAACTTGGATTACAGACAAGAATAACCTATGCAGCAAGAATGAGCATTTTCCTTCAAGGAAGAAGATGGTCATTTAATGATATAGGTGAATTTCATCTATTCCTGATTAAAAGACCAGATCTGAAAAAAAATTCAAACTCCAAACACAGAACTCAAGAGAAGCATAAAAAGGTAAAAAGGAAAGGACTCTTGAGAAATTTATTTCTACTATGGGGATACTTAAAGTTTGGGGTTATAATTAAATAGATATTACTTTGATAATATGAAAAAGAAAATGAGAGGGGGAAAGGTTGTCATACTGGGGAAAAGAGGGAAAAGGTGGTAAAATAACATTTTTAAAAAATGGAGGTACAAACAAGGTAAAATCTCATGAAGAGGCAAAGAAAACATAATATAATTGAGAGAAAGAAGGGAGGGAGATGAGCATTGTGTAAATCTTACTCTCATCAGTTTGGGCTCTAAAAGTGTATATCAGACACTTTTGGTTCCACAGAGAAACTTGTCCGTTACTAGAGGAAAATGGGAGGAAAAGGAGGAAAAGAAAGGGATAAACTAATAGAAGGGAAGATAGAATCAGGGGAAAGGAGTAAAAAAGGGGGAGGGGATCTAAATGGTGGAGTATTGTTTAGCGGAGGGGGTCATCAAAAGCAAAATACTGAAGAGGGGGGAAGGGAGAAAGAGGAAAGGAAAGGGAAAAACATAACTTGGGTAAATAAGATGGCAGGAAATAAAGAATTAGTTATTCTAACTGTGAATGTGAATGGGATGAATTCTCCCATAAAGCAGAAGCAGATATCAGACTGGATTAAAAACCAGAAACCCACAATATGTTGTCTACAAGAAACACATTTAAAATATAGTGACACATGTAGGATGAAGGTAAAAGGCTGGAACAGAACCTATTATGTTTCAGGTCAACAAAAAAAAGCAGGGGTAGCAATCTTTATCTCAGATCAAGTAAAAGCAAAGATAGATCTAATCAAAAGAGATAAAGAAGGAAACTATATTTTATTAAAGGGTACCATAGATAATTAGCAATATCAAAACTAAATATATATGCACCAAGTGCAATAGCATCCAAATTCCTAAAGGAGAAATTAAGAGAGATGCAAGAAGAAATAGACAGCCAAACTATACTAGTAGGGGATCTCAACCTTGCTCTCTCAGAATTAGATGAATCAAACAACAAAATAAATAAGAAAGAAACTAGGGAGGTTAACCAATTGTTAGAAAAGTTAGGTGTGGGATGGAGACAGTAGGGAGTTAACTTTTTTTCCTCAGCGGTCCATGGAACTTATACAAAAATTGACCATGTATTAGGGCATAAAACCCTCAAAATCAAATGCAGAAAGGCAAAATTGTAAATGAATCTTTTTTCAGATCATGGTGCAATAAAACTCATATGCAATATAAGGCCAGGAGAAAATAAACCAAAAGTCAATTGGAAATTAAATAATCTAATCGTGAAAAATGAATGGGTGAAAGAGCAAATCATAGATAAAATCAATAATTAAATCCAAGAGAATAACAATAATGAGACAACATACCAAAATTTGTGGGGTACGGCCAAAGCAGTTAAAAGGGGTAATTTCATATCTCTAGATCCTTACTTGCATAAAATAGAGAAAGAGAAGATTAATGAATTGGGCTTGCTATTAAAAAAGCTAGAAAAAGAGAAAATTAAAAACCCTCAATTAAATACCAAATTGGAATCAGAGATTAAAAAATTGAAAATAAGAAAACTATTCAATTAATAAATAAAACTAAGAATTGGTTTTATGAAAAAAAAAGCAACAAAATAGATAAGCCTTTTGTTAATCTGGTAAGAAAAAGGAAAGAGGAAAAACAAATTGTTAGTCTCAAGAATGATAAGGGAGAACTTTCCTCCAATGAAGAGCAAATTAGACCAATAATTAGGAGTTACTTTGCCCAACTTTATGCCAGTAAGTTTGATAATCTAAATGAAATGGAGGAATATCTACAAAAACATAGATTGCCCAGGTTAAAAGATGAGGAAATAAATTATTTAAATAACCCCATGTTAGAAATAAAATAGAACAAGTTATTAACCAACTCCTTAAGAAAAAATCTCCAGGGTAAGATGGATTTACATGTGAATTATACCAAACATTCAAAGAACAATTCCAATACTATACAAACTATTTGAAAAAATAGGGACAGAAGGTATACTACCAAAGTCCTTCTATGAGACTGATATGGTGCTGATAGCTAAACCAGGTAGGGTGAAAACAGAGAAAGAAAACTATAGACCCATTTCCCTAATGAATATTGATGCAAAAATTTTAAATAAGATATTAGCAATGAGATTACAGAAAGTCATCCCCAGGATAGTACACTATGACCAAGTAGGATTTATACCAGGGATGCAGGGCTGGTTCAATGTTAGGAAAACTATCAGCATAATTAATTATATTAATAACCTAATTAACAAAACCATATGATTATCTCAATAGATGCAGAAAAAGCCTTTGATAAAATCCAACACCCTTTCCTATTAAAAACACTAGAGAGTATAGGAATAAATGGGCTTTTCCTTAAAATGATCAGCAGCATCTATTTAAAACCATCAGCAAGCATCATATGTAATGGAGACAAACTAAAACCATTCCC
>JAJPUD010013958.1:29111-41532 GCA_023553655.1 Myrmecobius fasciatus | reverse complement strand
GTGAATATTTCCATGCATTCTGTTTTCCTTCTTAGGTTGTTTTTTTTCTTCTTCTCTTTCTAGATCTGATGTTTCTTGTGCAGTAAGATAACTGTATAGATATGTATACATGTATTGTATTTGTCACATAATTTATCCTATTTAGCATGTATTAGATTACCTGTCATCTAGGGGTCGGGGGTGAGGGGGAGGAGGGGAAAAGCTTGGGAAAAAAAAAGTTTTTGCAAAGGTCAATGTTGAAAAATCACTTATATGCTTTT
This sequence comes from Myrmecobius fasciatus, assembly GCA_023553655.1. NCBI lineage: Eukaryota > Metazoa > Chordata > Mammalia > Dasyuromorphia > Myrmecobiidae > Myrmecobius > Myrmecobius fasciatus. The sequence goes on along the minus strand of JAJPUD010013958.1, from coordinate 41,272 downwards.
TGTAAATAAAAAGCTTTATATAAAAAAATAAATAAAAGCCAGAATCCTACAAAAAATAAATAAATACATAAATAAATAAATAAATAAAATCTTACTCTTCATCCTCATTAAAAAATTCTGAGATGGTATTTTAAGACAAAAACATTCAGGATCTATTGTCTAAATTATTTCTAAGGCCTATCTTAGCTATAATATTGTATAATTCTATGAATCTCTCTCTTATAGTAATAATTAAGTAGCCACTGAAATTAGATTTTTTGCACTTAGAAGCAATTTTCATACAGTTGCTTTTTGCTTTCAGTTTCTATTCATAAACATCCTTCATGTTGTTCTCTCCATCCATATGCTGCCCTACATTAGTAATTTTTCATCCAGTCCTATCCTCCTTGGGAAATATTATTTATTACTCTTTATTCTCCACCAATCTAAAAGTTACCTGTTCTATTTCCCCTTTTTAAAGCAGCTGATATTACAATAGGTAGTATGTATAGCTTGGAATCCGGAAGATTTGAGTTTAAATATAGATTTAGAAAATTACTAAATGTGTGTGCCTTACCAAGTCACTTAACCTTTGTCTCAGTTTTCTTAACTGTGAAATGGGTATAAAAATATTTACCTTATTGGCATTTTGAAAATTAAATATGGTTATTGTAAAATACTTAGCATAGTGACTAGCTCTTATAAGACACTTAATATTTCTTCTCTTCCCCAATTCTTTCAGAATTCCATTGGAGTTGGAGAACTGTAGCTAATCTCATCATGTAATCTTCCCTGATGTGTGTGTTGATACTTTCCTAATATATTACCACCAAGATCTCCCTTTTTCCTCCAGATCATATAGACACATTTCATAAGGATCATTATTAAGATACAATATTTTAATTTGAAGAATTCATTAAATACTGAAAAATTTTAGACTCTATTTTTACAGACTTGCAGGAGAAAGGCAGGGGTGTACTGGAACCAACTATAAAGAACTTGAAAAATCAATTACTAAATTTTCATTGTCAGCCTTTATATCCTAGAAATGGACAATGAATACATACCAGGGGTTGATTTGTGTTTTTTCTTATCATCTAGACTTCAGAAAATGTTATTTTTTTGAAGTAATCTTAATGGTATATGTAACCTATATCTTATTTTCTCTCTGAGAACTCAGTTGTTAGTTGTTAAATATTTGCCTAATCATCTATGAATTTATCTATAAATTTTGCTTGAGCTTAGAAGGAGGGCAGAAAATGAGTTCTGATTGAAGGCCTGGAAAGTTTAGGTTTATAATAATAATCTCATATTACATTTACATACAGCTTTAAGATTTTTAAAATCTTTTTCATCCATTATCTCATTGGATGCTAACATCACTCCTAGTTAAAAGCTCTTCCTTATTTCACATTATACAACATAGTTCTAAGCATGTTAGATGATAAAAGGGCACGCATAAAGATGAAGGAGTTTTAGAATAGAGAATCTGTTTTGTTTATGTAACAAGAAATATGTGACTATTGATTTATTAGTAAAAACAGATATTCAAATGTCAGGAAATTTTCCTTTAATGAATAGATGAAAAAATAAGACGAGACAACTTGTAAGGTTATTTGATTTTTTAAAAAAGCTAAGTATTAACTTAGGCCTTTATGATTCCACATTTAAAAAACAACAGCCATCAGTATAACCTTAGTTGGAAATGATTCTGTTGTTGGGATATGTTATTTTGGGAGTGGGGTTATATATTTTTTTAACTTTCTCATGCCCTTTTCTTTGTGTTCAAATGGTCTTGATCCATTTGTTTCCCTTTATGGGAATTTGATGACACATTCAATGACAATATTATTGCAAATGTTCCTTGATAGAGAGAGACAGCTGTGTTCACCTAGAGATAGTATCTAAGATGGAGGATTTAACTCAAACAGATGCAGTCTATTTAAGATACTAGAAAATACCTATTTCACATTTTAGAGATTGTAGAAATACAATTTTGAACCAATTCCAGTTTTGCCATAATTTTTTCTATGTTCCAACATAAAAGTACTTTGTTTAATTTACAAATTATGGTAAAGCAGTATTAATTACTGTAGATAGCAAAAATTATCACACATAACGAACATATTTATGGAGCAACTAAAATACTAAGAAAAAATAGACAATAAAATGTGAATGTAAAGATAAAGTCTGGTATTGAAGATCATATTCTATGTCAAGCCTTTGTGGTAGTTTTCTGAGTAGATTCTCTTTCCTAGTAAACTACAAAGTATAATCAATAGAGGATTGCAACTACAGTCAGGAAACCCGGCTTCAAATCTGGCATCAGAAACTTAATAGATGTGTGACACTAAACATATCAAATAACCTTTCATTATTTTGATTTCTTCAAAATAAAGATAATAATAGTAGCTTCTTGCAAGGTGGCCATGAGAATCAAATGAGATATTATTTGTAAAACATTTAGCAACTTCCCACCACTTTTTGTGATTATAGTTATTTTATTGGAATAACTTGTCTAAGCAGGAAATTTGTCCTGAGTATTTGTGTTGAGAAGATGTGTATCTTCTGAAGCAATAAGTAAACAAACAAACAAACAAAAATTGTTTTGTTTATCTGTTCACACTTTGGCCACTAAAATATGGTTTAATCTTAGGTCCTACAGATAGCCTATCTAATCAGAGAAACAATCTTTAATTCTGCTAATTAGTCAAGAAGACAGTTTTGAAAACCTTGTAATCTCTAATTTAATATATATATATATATATATATGTAAAAGAATCACATATACCTTATGTCATTTGCATCTTTGTATGTATTGGTGCATTACTTTATTGATTATGACCTAAAGGTCCTCAGGTGACATAAAGCTTTTGTAAATATGTGGTGCTAAGATTGATGAAATGAAGGACAGCAAAAGAAACATAAGAAATTAGCATATACCGGAAATCTACTTCATTTTCCCTTTGTGAAGAAGAGGCCAGGTAGACAATATGCTGAGCTGTAAATTGATTGGGGCCATTGAGTGAGCAGGACTTCCTTTCAGAAAATTGCAGTTATGTTAATGGACTTAAATCTCTTCCTAAAACAAAAAGTTTATCTCTTTCTAACACCAATATTTTTCCACCTATATTATATTTTTTAAATTGTGAAACACTATAATCCAAGAGACAAAGAGAAAGAGAGAGAAAGAAAGAAAGAGAGAGAGAGAAAATGAGAACTGAAGTTGAGCATTCAATCAAAAGAAAATAGTAGTAAATAAGGAGCATGTAGGGTGAAAACATATTACTATGCACGTTATTAAATGTCAGGCAATGTGCTAAAAGCATTGTGGATACAAAAAAAAGGAGTAGCAGAAGGAACAATAAGAACACTAAAGTTTTTATCTCCAGGAAGCTTAGCTTAGAGTGGAAATCAGAATTCTTTAATGTATTTTGTGTGAATATGTCTCTATATTTATACCCCCTTTTCTTTCTTCTCCCACCTGTCTTTGTCTCTTGTCTCTGTCTCCTGTCCTCTCCCTCTCTATCTGTCTGTCTGTCTGTCTCTTTCTGTTTCTATCTTTCACACACACTTACTGCAATAATATATAAAACATTAATATATTATATAATATAACACTAATAACAATATACACATTATTGAAATTATATATGTAAATACACATATGTTATATATGGAGAGAAAAAGAGGCAAATAGAGAGAGAGAAAGAACTGTAGTTACATAAACACTATATGCATAAATACAGAATAAATAAAGGGTAACCTTTGAGAAGACAATAATAGCCTGAGGGAATAGTAAAGACCCCTTAAAGTAGGTAGAATTTGGACTAGAAGCATAATGGAAAAGAACTAAGAAATTAAATATTTGATGTAACCAACGATGAGAGTCAGATATTGAATTCATTAATGAGGAAAGGAATGCCATTGGGATAATAGATTATGGCCACCAGAATTTGGCCTGGGTCATAAATTTGAATAATGTAAATCTCACTGTTCATTGACATAGAGGGTAGAGAGAGAGGATACTTGGAGTCAGGAATATTTGAGTTCAACTTTAGCTTCAGACACTTACTGACTGTGTAACCCTGAGCAAATCACCTAATGTCTTTCTCTGTCTCTCTCTCTTTTAAAGTAAATGTGCCCAGTGTCACACAGACAGTAAATATTGCATTACAATACATTAGACAAATATATATGTACATATATACAAATATATGTAAATGAATATATATGTTATCTCTGTTTAAAAAAGTTCTCTTTTAATCCATATATATATATATATATATATATATATATATATATATTTTTGCTGAGGCAAATTGTATTGAATTGCCCAGGGTCACTCATATGGGAACTCTTAAGTGTCTGGGACCAGATTTGAACTCAAGTCCTCCTAAATTCAGGACTGGTACTCTATCCACTGTGCCACCTAGCTGTCTCATATACATAAATACATACATACATACATACATATATATACACACATACATACATACACATATGTATACATATCCATTATGTATATGTACTGTGTGTTTATGTGTGTGTATATATGTGTGTGTGTGTAGCTTACACAACTATTTGACATTTTTCAAGGTACCTTGGCCAATGCCATAGATAAAATATCTCTATTTCCCTTTGTCATTTATCACTTACAATAATATTTTACTTATATACAGGGCATTTATTTATCTCTATAAATGATAGTTTATAAAAAAAGAAAAAAATCTAAGAAACCAAAATAATTATCACAAAATCTATACTCTATATGGTTTATTTTTAAAAGAAGACTCCGAGGTTCTCATACAGAATGTATTTACTCTTACTTTATATTCAGTTTTTATTGGCAGGTTAGCAAGTCTTATTTGCTAATCCACAATCTATGAAAAAGACAACTTTACAATGAGAATGCAGCTAGCTTTCTTCATCTATAAATTTAGGGGATTTGACACACATGCACACACATATGAACACACATATTTTAATAATTGTATATCATAATGTATAATTAGAAAACATAAGTATTTCTACATGTGTATTGTGTATATGCATATATATATAAATATGAAACATACATTCATAAGACACAATATAGCTAGCTTTTTTTTTTAATGAGAAAATAGTTTCAAAGAGGTCATAGGGTTGATTTACCATATTTATATGACTTGTTAAGTGACAAAGGCAGTATTTCACCTAAGGTCTTCTTGACTCCAGTTCTAAATCTGCATCTCCTACATTATTTTTGAAGCTATTAGCACATTCCAAGACAGGAAAAATTATTTTTCTAATTTTTATTTGAATCAATAAGGAAAATAAATTATATATTAAATATAAAAATATTCCCCATTCAAAACAAAACAAGTAAAAACTTTTCTTATTTTCAGATAGTTATAACAGAAAACCAAAATTTTTTTAGTGTTTAAAAATGATTACCTTGAAAAAAATTCAACTAATTTAAAAGATGAGGGAACACGATTAAGGATTTATTGTGAAAAGGCATTCTACTAGGCATTTTAAAATGTTTTCTCATTTGTTCTTCATAACTATCCTGCAGTTCAGGAAACAGGCAGAGAGAGATTAGGTGACTGGCCAAGATTTAATGATCTAGGAAGAAGTGTGCAAGAGTTAATTTGAAATTGTGTTTGTGGATAGGATCAATGCTATCCATTATACCATCCAATTATCCCAGTTAGAGTATTTATAATAACTTCATTTTGCACATTAAAACATTGAAATTGTAAGGGAAAGAGTGACTTATTCAAGGTAATACTGAGTCCATTTGCAAACCAAGATTAGAACTGAGTTACTTGCCTTCCTGACTCTTTTCATTAAACAATCTATTAATACTTAAATAAAAGCAGAAACCACATTCTATAACTAAATAGAAGCTATTTTGATGAGATGTTATTTGATATTTATTTACTTCTCTTTTACCTTCTTTAATGAGGACAACTGGGAGTTTACTGATTCTTGTGGACTCAGAGGAAAAAACAGTTCAATGATGGGCAAATCATCTTCCTTATAAGTAGTTCTGTGGCAGGCTTGGGGACAGTGAGAAGAGGATCAGGGCCAGAAGCAGAGTATATTGATCTATTTCTATCCTTCCTGTCCTCTCTCATCTTACAAAGGTGAATATCCTCATCGTGCTCTGTATCTTTCTCTAAGGCTATCCCCTTCCTTACTATTTTATCAGTAATCATCTTTCTTTGTTCATAAAAAGAAAATAAATTCTAAAGAAAAACCTCATAAAATTTGTCATTTATAATAAGTTATTTTCTTTCATACTGAATGTCTTAAATGTGACTCAGTTTATTGGTTTTCCTTTATTTCTGTCATCTTCTCTTAAAACAGAAACCCTATAAGGACAAATCCTACCTCTATCATTTCATCAAAGAGCATAAACAAGGAAAAGAGTGCTTATTTGCTTACATCACAAGGTTCCCATGAAGAACAAATGAAATAGTATATAAGAATGTATAACATTAAGTCCTTTGTAAGTGACTATTACTATTATAAAATTATAAGAAGTACCTCCGAATTGCTTAGAATGTAGAGGCTAAAATATCACTAGGGCAGTGAAATTTAGTTTTATATGGAAAGTTAAATATATGAGAGGTTTTATACACATTATCTGAAAGTAACTGACTAGTGAAATAATTTGCTGTTTGCAAATCATTTTCACATTCTATACCTTTTGATCCTAACGTCAAATCTGTTTTGTAGAATGGGAGTTAATACTCTACTAGAGTATTGTCTCTAATAGAAAAGAGGAAACAGAGCTTAGGTGATTTATTTTAGGTCACCCAGCTAGATATGGGCAAAGTGAGGATTGACAATCTAGTTCTTCTGAATTTAAGCTCAGTATTTTTTCCAAAACACTTGATAGGACAACGGGAATTTTCATGAACTTTCTGAGAAAATAGCTATCTTAAATCTTGCATCATAGTAAAATTCAAGGTCATTCAGCAAGTCAATTGAATCATTTTAGTAATGAGATGGGCAAAGTCCTGAAAAGAGTATTCATTCTAACTATAACAATAGTAGCTGACATTTATATTCTGTTGCAAAAACCTTGTTACAGTTAATACACAAAAGCAGACTGGTAAGATACAGATTTCTATACTATTTTGAATTTTAAACAAAAATCAGTTTCAAAAAGCATACAATATTAATGATCATTCTTACCTTAGCCTTTGTTTTGCTCGATCTTGAAGATAGTTACTAACAGCCTTGTTAGAATTAGTGGTAAAATTCTTTAAAATTCTGGGAACTTGAACAAGAACTTTTGAGGTTAAAAAATATTTTTTTTTCTGGGAAAACCTATTTAGTGCAAGGTGAAAGCTTCCAATACAAAGAAATATGGTGTCTAAAAAAATGAATCAAGATAAACCTAGTCATGCAGGACATCAACTTCACCTATGGTGCTGGATCAATAAAGTGTTACTGCATTTTCTTTTCTTATACCCCATTAACAGTGTAACACCCTTTCTATGGGAAACCTTTCATATGTCCTGCTAAAACTAGACTAAAAAGCAATTCTCAGGAGAAAACATATTGCTTCCATCTTCACTTCCTAATTTTCTAGAAACTTGAGTTTCAGAATTTTCAAGAGTAAAAGTAGAAACTGTCAGAAATGAAATTTTATAATCCTTTAATTATCCATTCATTAGTGGACACATTAGAGACAAAAGCCTTATCTCTGTATGAGATAAGAAAGTGCCAATGCATGCAAGAGTATTGTTTGAAGCTATCTAATATCATTTATCTTAAAACGTTATATATTGATCAGGAAATCAGACAAATATGTGGTAAACTTTAAGGTTATTCTAACAGGTGTTAAAAATAGAGAAGAGAATTTTTATTTTTATTTTTATCTTTTTTCTCTTTCCTCATCTTACTACAATCCATTCATTCAATAAAACACATGCATGCACATACCCTTATGCACATACACACACATAGTCACATGGGCAAGTCACATTATAATTCTTGATTTTTCTTAAATTTATCTGAATTACTTTGCCTTAGATGTGGAAGATGCAATGCCACCAACACAAAAGTCTAAATAATAGAGAGAAAATTGAATAGGAACCCCAAAGATACCTTGAACAGAATACTTGAAACAAATAACTGGTCAAGTGCTATACATATTAAGGAGAGTAAAAATTCATAAGATCAAAAGATAACAGTGCACTTTGATAGTGAAGAATGATTTTAAGAAGAAAGTAGAATTGAGATGGATCTTGTAGAATAGGGAAGTCTGGCTAAAGAACCTGGTTTTGAAGATTTATAGATGACAATTCCCATGATTTGAAAGGAAGACATTTTAAAAGCAGTATAAAGTTTCACATTTTTTCATGATTTCTATATAAAGTCACGGATCTGGAGTTAGGAAGACCTGATTTCAAATCCAGTCTCAAACACTTAGTGACTCTAGATAAATCATTTTAACCTATTTACCTCAGTTTTTTATGATTTATAATATGAGTTGGAGAAGGGATCAGCAAACCACTCCATTATCTTTGCCAAGAAAACCACAATTGCTGTCACAAAGACTCAGATATAACAGAAAATGTCTAAACAAAAATAACCTATGTCATCCTCAGCCCACATAATAGTGGCAAAAGGGCAGAATTTGATTGAAGGTTATAGAGATGGAATAAAGTCGTTAATTAAACAAACACTAGATGAATAAAAGGGCAACCCATATATGAGAAAAAAATAAGGTACATTATGAATATGATAATTTGCAAGTGGAATAGCAGTTTGTGACAGCATTGTTGGTGAGTCATTTTTCAGTTATATCTGAGTCTTTGTGAGAGCATTTGGGGTTTTCTTGGCAAAGATATTGGAATGGTTTCCTATTTACTTCTTCAGCTCATTTTACATATGCAGAAACTAAAACAAACAGAGTAAACTGAGTATTCCAGGATCACAGAACTATTAAATATTTGAGGCAAGAGTTAAACTCAAGAAGATGTCTTCCTGATTCTGCTCACAGCATTTTAAACATTGCATCTCTTTTATTTCCCTCAAGTATCGAAATATGAGTTTGTAAGATAGAATGGTAAATTGTTTCTGATGTGGGCATTTAGGACAGGAGTTGAGTACAATGGAATAGGTTATAGAAGATGACCATGTGATCATCTGTTCGAATCAATTGATCTCCAGAAAATGTTTTTTTTTTTTGTTTTTGTTTTTGTTTTGCTTTTTTTTATGGTTAGATTTCAATTACTTCTCTGGTAGTGTACACTTTTCCTATTACATCCTATGTCAGTTTACTCTAATGGGATAATGGGCTTTCTTTCCTTCAGCAGGATAATTTCTTCTCAAAGATAATTCATGTAATACACCCGTGGCATGAGGGCTAGCATTATGAAGTATATTATTTTACATATAGGGTAAAAGTAGATTGTAGAAAAGAATTGCAGTTCTAACTTGATCAGCAAGTCAATGGAATCATTTTAGTAATGAGATGGGCAAAGTTCTGAAAAAGTATTCATTCTAACAACAAAAAATAGTGGCTGACATTTATATTCTCTTAAGATTATAAAACACTTTATGAATATTACATATCTTAAATGTTACTTAATGTTATTATCCCTATTTTACCAATAAGGGGTGGGAAACCACATACACACAAGCGCACAAAAGTTGTAGCTCTTTCATATCTACACAAATAGTTTAAAAGTTGAAGGTCAAATTTGAACCATGTCTCTCTTGATTTCAAGGCTTGCACTGAATCTCATTGCCTCTCCTAGTTGCACTGAAATAAAAAGATTTCATATTGATCTTGAAAATGATAGCTTAAAATGATTCTGAAAAACATTTTGCTGTCGTAAATGCAGAAACATGGCCTAAACCAGGAACATCAGATATAGTTAATGAATTTTAACGATTATATGTCAATAAAAAGGCACCTTTGAAAAAGGAGGTATGCTACATAAGTGAACTTATCTTGATTCAGTTGTTGTTGTTGTTGTTTTTTTTTTTTTTATTGAAGCTTTTTATTTGTATAACATATGTATGGGTAGTTCCCCAGAATTGATCTTTACGAAGCTTTCCATTACAAATTTCACCCCCAGTCCCCTCCCTTGCCCTAGATGGCAGGAAGTCCACTACATGTTAATAATGTTGAAATGCTTGAGAAGTTATGCAAGAAACATCCTATATACAAGAAAAAAAAAAAAGGATCAGAGAAGGGTAACACAATGCAAGCAAATGTCAATAGAAATCATGAAAATGTTACGTTGTGGTCCATATTTCATTTCCCTATCTCTGCGTGTATATGGTTTTCTTCAGTGAACAATTGGAACTGGTTTGAGACAATTCTTTGTTGCAGAGAGCCATGTCCATCAGAATTGATCATCATGTAATACTGTTGTTGCTGTGTATGATGATCTCCTAGTTCTGCTCATTTCACTCAGAATCAGTTCATGCAAGTCCCTCCAGGCCTCTCTGAAATTGTCCTGCTGGTCGTTTCTTACAGAGCAATAATATTCCATAATATTCATGTACCATAATTTATTCAGCCACTCTCCAATTGATGGGCATCCCTTCAGTTTCCAGTTTCTAGCCACTACAAAAAGGGTTGCCACAAACATTCTTGCACAGGTGGATCCCTTTCCCTCCTCTAAGTTCTCTTTGGGATATAGGCCCAGTAGAAACACTGCTGGGTCAAAGGGTATGCACAGTTTGACAACTTTTTGAGCATAGTTCCAAATTGCTCTCCAGAATGGTTGGATCCATTCACAGTTCGACCAACAATGTATTAGTGTCCCAGTTTTCCCACATCCCCTCCAACATTCATCGTTATCTTTTCCTGTCATTTTAGCCAATCTGACAGGTGTGTAGTGGTACCTCAGAGTTGTCTTAATTTGCATTTCTCTGATCAATAGTGATTTGGAGCACCTTTTCATATGACTAAAGATGGTTTTAATTTCATCATCTGAAAATTGTCTGTTCATATCCCTTGACCACTTATGTATTGAAGAGTGGCTTGAAGTCTTATATATATGAGACAATTCTCTATATATTTTAGAAATGAGGCCTTTATCAGAACCATTAAGTGTGAAGATGATTTCCCAATTTGATGCTTCCCTCCTAATCTTGTCTGCATTTGTTTTGTTTGTACAGAAACTTTTTAACTTACTATAATCAAAATTATCCATCTGGTGTTCAATTAGGAGTTCCAGGACTTCTTTGGACATAAATTTATTCCATCTCCAGAGGTCTGAGAGATAAACTATATTACATTCCTCTAACTTGCTTACAAAGTCCCTCTTTATATCTAGATCATGAATCCATTTAGATCTTATCTTGGTAAGTGGTGTTAGGTATGGGTCAAGCCCTAATTTCTTCCACAATAGTTACCAATTTTCCCAGCAGTTTTTGCCGAATAGTGAGTATTTATCCCAAAAGCTGGGGTCTTTGGGTTTACCGAATACTGGATTGTTAAGGTTATTGCCTAGATAGTCAAGATATCCTATCCCGTGCCACTGATCGACTGCTTTATTTCTTAGCCAGTACCAAACGGTTTTGATGACCGCTGCCTTATAATATAGTTTTAGATCTGGTACAGCAAGGCCACCTTCATCTGACTTTTTTTCATTAACCCCCTTGAAATCCTTGAGCTTTTGTTCTTCCAAATGAACTTTGCTACTATTTTTTCTAGATCTTTAAAATAATTTCTTGGGAGTTTGATTGCTATGGCACTAAATAAGTAGATTAGTTTGGGTAGTATTGTCATTTTATTATGTTCGCTCTGCCTACCCATGAGCACTTAATATTTTTCCAATTGATTAGGTCTGATTTTATTTGTGTGGAAAGTGTTTTGTAATTTAGTTCGTATAGTTTCTGACTTTTCCTTGGCAGATAGATTCCCAAATATTTTATCCTATCATTTGCTATTTGTAATGGAATTTCTTTTTGTATCTCTTGCTGCTGAACTTTGTTGGTAATATATAAAAATGCTGATGATTTATGTGGATTAATTTTGAATCCTGCCACTTTGCTGAAGTTGTGAATTGTTTCTAGTAGTTTTTAGTTGAGTCTCTAGGGTTATCTAAGTATACCATCATGTCATCTGCAAAGAGTGATAATTTGGTTTCTTCATTACCTACTCTGATTCCTTTTCTCTTTTTCTTCTCTTATTGCTAAAGCTAACATTTCTAATACAA
>JAJPUD010013958.1:862-29011 GCA_023553655.1 Myrmecobius fasciatus | reverse complement strand
TTTTTCTGCATCTATGCAGATAATCATATGTTTTTTGTTAGTTTGGTTATTAATATAATTAATTATGCTCTTGATTCAGTTTTGCAAAAATTATATTTTTATTGCAAGTTTGTGTCCTCCACTTAATGGGTTTTGCCAGAGAACTGTAAAACTTTCTAGTAGCTAACATACTCTTTGCAAAAGTGTTCAAGATTTTTGATGCATATAAAGTGGTATCAGTTGAAAATTCATAAAATATCAAAGTGGGAATGACCATTAATACTTTTTAATATTCCCAAATCATTGTTTTATAAAATTTTTAATGTGGGTATGGATTTTTCTTAACATACTTTTTTCCTTTGGAGCTAAACATGTTAATTGAAGCAGTAATAAAATGTGTTAAAATGAATAGAGATTTTTCATCATTATCAGAAAGATCTAAGTCTTTTCTCTGATATTTGCTATGCAAGTATCTTAATTTATCATTGTCCAAGACTACGCTATAAATTTCTGAGCAGAAGAACAATGGCTCATTAGGGGGAGAGAGAGAGACAATAAGAGAGAGAGAGACAGAGATTGATAGAAAGGTAGGGAAAGACAGAAACACAAACAGATACTAAGGCAGAAAGAAGAGAGGAGAAAGACAGAAGAAAGAAACAGAGACAGTGTGATAGAAACAGAGATAGAAAGAAACAGACACAGACACAGATAAAGAAAAATAAAAACAAATGTGTAGAAGGAAAGAAATAAAGCAAAGGTAGATTTTTATGAATAAGAAATAATCTTGTTGCCTTTATGTGTTATGATTTCATTGGTGTATGGATAATACGTTTTTCTAAGACAGATCAGCTCATTTTATTACTTTGTACATGGTTATTGAGAATTGCTATGGACCAAAACAAAACAAACACATCCCCTTAATGCCCAGTCTAGTGAAAAAAGGTGTGAAGTATGGATACAATTTCAAGTTCTATGTTCAAAGCATTCCTGAGATACAAAGACCCATAAGGACATGATTTCATTTTTTTTAAATTTGCAAAACATATGTATGGGTAATTCTTCAACATTGACCCTTACATAGCTTTCTGTTACAAATTTTTCCCCCCCAACTCCCCATCCCTCCCTTAGATGGCAGGATATCCACTACATGATAATTATGTTAAAATACTTGACAAATCGAATATATATATACATATTTCCAAACTTATTGTTGTGGAAGAAAAATCTTATCTACACAAAAGACATATCAGATAAAGGAAACACAATGTAAGCAAACATCAATCAAGAGTATGAGAATGTTGTGTTGTGGTCCACATTTCATATCCCTCTCTCTGGGTGTATATGGCTTTCTTCATTGAACAATTGGAAGTGGTTTGAAACATTTCATTGTTGAAGGGAGCCATGTCCATCAGAATTGATTGTCATATAATATTGTTGTTGCCGTATATAATGATCTCCTGGTTCAGCTCATTTCACTCAGCCTCACTTCATGCAAGTCTCTCCAGGCCTCTTTGAAATTTTCCTGCTGGTCATTTCTTACAAAACAATAATATTCCATAATATTCATATACCATAATTTATTCAGCCATTCTCCAATTGATGGGCATCCTTTCAGTTTCCAGTTTTTAGCCACTACAAAAAGGGCTGCCACAAACATTTTTGCACATGTGGGGCCCTTTCCTTCTTTTATGATTTCTTTGGGATATAAGCCCAATAGAAATGCTGCTTGGTCAAAGGGTATGCACAGGTTGATAACTTTTTGAGCGTAGTTCCAAATTGCTCTCCAGAATGGATGGATCCGTTCACAGTTCCACCAACAAAGCATCAGTGTCCCAGCCTTCCTACATCCCCTCCAACATTCATCATTATCTGTTCCTGTCATTTTAGCCAATCTGATAGGTGTGTAGTGGTACCTCAGAGGTGTCTTAAATTGCATTTCTCTGATCAATAGTGATTTGGAGCACCTTTTCATATGACTAGAAATAGTTTTAATTTCATGCTTTGAAAATTGTTCATATCTTTTGACCATTTATCAATTGGAGAATGGCTTGCATTCTTATAAATATGAGACAATTCTCTATATATTTTATAGATGAGACCTTTATCAGAACTCTTTAATGTAAAGATGATTTCCCAATTTATTGCTTCCCTCCTAATCTTGATTGCAATGGTTTTGTTTGTACAAAAACTTTTTAACTTAATATAGTCAAAGTTATCTATCTGGTGTTCAATTAAGAGTTCCAGTTCTTCTTTGGACATACATTTATTGCATCTCCACAGGTCTGAGAGGTAAACTATATTAGATTCCTCTAATTTACTTATAATATCACTCTGTATATCCAGATCATGAACCCATTTGGATCTTATCTTGGTATGTGGTGTTAGAAGTGGGTCAAGCCCTAATTTCTTCCACACTAGTTTCCAATTTTCCCAGCAGTTTTTGTCAAATAATGAGTACTTATCCCAGATACTGGGGTTTTTGGGTTTATCAAACACTAAATTGCTATAGTTATTGCCTAGTTTTAAGGACATGATTTCCATTGACACAGGCTGTAAGAACTCATGGCCACCTGATTGATATAATCAGATATTGGAATAATGCTTTAAACAAAGTTATTATGACAAGGGATTTAATATAGACATCTTCTCTGGAAACATAACTAAATTCCTGTTGAATTAGCTACAATGGGAAGAACATTGAACTTCAAGTTGGAATACATGGCTTAGGCCCAAATTTCTCACTTACTAGGGATAGGGAACTCTAATGGAGGATGATTTCTACAAGTACAGATTCAAACCTAATATAAATAACAGTTAAATTCTTGGAGAAAACATTCTTAAACTAGAGCCTGCAGATAAATTTCACATGAACTATGAATCTATATGAGAAAAAATAAAGTTTTATATGAACATATGCTATTATAATTATTATAGTGAATGCTTTTCAAGTATTTCTATTACTTTAAGCAATTAGTGCTTCTCTTTATTATATTGTTACAATAACATTTTTGCATTTATGCTATCCTTATCTGGGAATTCATCTCATGTTCTCATGTTTTAGAAATCCCTGGTTTCAATTAATGGGAGGTGAACTCATTCACATAGCATTTAAATGTCATTTTATATATATATATACATATATATATAATGCCATTTGAATATAATTAGCATAGTGCATGCCATATTTCCTAGTAGGAGCATTAATGCATATTCCCTCCAAATTTGTCTCCTACCTAAATTATCTTTCCTCTCTTGGGAGGCTCAGGGGCCAAACGGAGAAATAGATTTAAAACATGGTAGAAGTGGTATTACTAGGTTAACAAATGACGTTTATACCCAAAGAGCTTTCTAAGTATGTAAATAAGTTCTGGCTTCCTGAATTTCTACTTAACCACACTTTTTTATATCTGTCTTCATCACTTTATCTTTTTGTCTTTCTATAGGAAAAATAAGAGCTATAGGAAAGAAATTAAAATGCAAGGTAGAAAAAAGCAATGAGGAGAGCAGAATATTCCTATGATTCAACATTTATTTTTAATATGCAACCATTGATATTTTCTGGCAATTATGGTTCCTGGTGATTACTCAACAAGGTAGCTTGATGGGTTTATACAACAATATTCATAGGCAGTTGTGACATGGAGACTAATAAGTGAATAATTACTAGGTTCATATCTGAACAGTGCTTATGTTTCTGTAACATGAACATCTACATGCAATTAATTATAGATGTGTTAACATGATGTGTAAATACTACATGGATATGTAAAAAATTATACTCTCTTTACCTCACATATTATTGGCATAACAAATTCCAAACTATGTTCTGATGTGTGTAGAGTAGAGGGGAAATCATTGGCTCTTTAAAATAAATATATCTCTTCAGGGAAATAATTGAACAAACTTCTTTTTCTCAAAACAGAAAACAACCTTAATGAAATTATTGGAGTTAAATTCTTCAAAAGCCTCACTTCCTAAAATAAAAACTACAACTCAATCTTTCTAAACAAAATGTCTGCTCTGTAGGAACTAGCAGCATAAGCCTTAAATGACTCAATTTCAGGAGAGTCAAAGGGACTGCTGTTTTAATTAATATCTTGACTTCTCCCCAGGGAACTGTGCCAAATCTTGAAGAATTCATCATAAAAGCAACATTTCAGTATTAGCCAGGTAAATGGATTGAGCTGTGTAGTCCTACACTATTCAGATCCTGAAAGCCAGTGACTCTATATGTGAAGACAGCTTTTAAGTATTTCCAAATTTGAAATGCCAAGCTCTCCAGCATAAAACCATGAACATTTATGGAGTTTTTGTGTTTCTTCAAATCACTGATTTTGACTGAAAAAGAAACTGTAGTATAAAGGTCTGAAGGCCTTAATTGTCACTTGCCAAACTTCAAAACATCATTGCATAGGAGGAAGAATTTTGAACTTGTGGTATACAATTCAAAGTGACAGGATGAGTATTCAATCTGC
Organism: Myrmecobius fasciatus; assembly: GCA_023553655.1. Lineage (NCBI taxonomy): Eukaryota > Metazoa > Chordata > Mammalia > Dasyuromorphia > Myrmecobiidae > Myrmecobius > Myrmecobius fasciatus. Next base: position 24,557 of record JAJPUD010013958.1, on the reverse strand, counting down.
CATAGTCTTGATTTGTCACTACACACCCCTTCTAAAGCTCACATTCAGAGAGAGAGAGAAGAGACAGAGAGAAAGTGACAGAGAGGAGAGAAAGAGAGAGAGAGAGAGAGAGAGAGAGAGAGAGAGAGAGAGAGAGATACTGATAGAATTTAACATCAACTTTTATTGCTTCATATTTCCTCATAAATTATTTAAAAAAACAATGATGTTATCAGATACACAGGCATGGTAGGCTGCCTAGCTGTTCAATTTCTAGACTGTTTTGAAAAAAAAACAGTACACTAGTCTTTGTATTTTATGTTGTATATTTACTAGAGAGATTGTTCTTGGAAGTGCATGTTTTTCTGAGTGTATACAAGGTATCAGCCTAATTGCTTATTGCAAAACAAAAAAGTCATGGGCATGATCCCATCCCACATTCTTCCACTTAATTATACAATTATTTTTAATCATTCATTATCCTACATGTTCATAAGTGGACATTTAGGTGGTCACACAAAGTCTGTAATGATGTTTCTCTCCTTTTGGTGTGTTGGTACTTTAAATTGTCCCAATTTTTTTCCTCTTAATCATTATCAATTAATGCTTTGTCACAATTTGGAAGCTGGCTGTTTTGCTTTGTTTCCTCTCTACTTTTCCTAAGTCATTCCACAGAAACTGAAGAGTTTGAATTTTTCCTATAATGATTGAAAACATAGAACCCAATGATAATGATATGAAATGAGATGCTTTGAATTTTTTTAATGAAAAGGGATGGGATGTTGGAACAAATGATAAGGTATTTATCAACTACTTTTTATCAAGAAGTTTGTAATTAATGGCACTGTCTTTAATCTATCACTCTCCCTCTCCTTCTGCTATTCTCTATTCTGGATTTTAAACTTGTTGCACATTACAGGTGGAATGATGGTGCTATTTTTTAAAACTAAGTGGGCAAAGTACTAGGTTCCAATCTTTACATTAATTAAGCAAAGTTTTGGATACATTTTTTAAATTCTCTGAAATTCATTTTCCAAGTCTTTAAAATGGGAGCAATTAGAAACATTAGGAAAAATTCTGGAACCTGAGGAAAAATCAAAAAAAAAGGAGTGAGGATGCAGAGGGCAGTCTGCCCTAGTTCACTCCACTAATCTGGAGTTCACAGTAATCTGCGATGAGACATAGTAGGGAAGGGAGAGGTGCCAAAGTGGTGTGATGAGGTAGACAATGTATAACAGTGATGCAGCAGATGACTACCACAGGGAAAATAATTACCTCTCATCCCCCAACATTGGCAAGGATATGTTCACTCTGTCCTAACTATGACTCATCATTCATTAACTTTTTAGTGTTGGGATAATGAAAGAATATTACTTGTGTGACTACTTGAGAAGCAAAAATAAACATAAGTATAAAGCATTGTTGACATATGTATGTTGATAAATACAATTACTTAGAATATTAATGATGATTATACATTCATTTGAATGAACCTGACCTATGTAACTAAGCTAGTGAAATTGATATTTAATATATCTAAGATCCATTCCAGAACATATTATATTATTACTATTATTGTTAAATGTAAATAATGGTCACTTATTTAAACTTGATTTCATTAGAATATTCAGTTCTCCTTTTTTTAACAGTTTCTAAAATAATAAAGGAATTAATTATATGATGTACACATAGAGGGACAATTACCGATTTATACATATAGGTATGCCTCATATTTTCTTCCATTAATAATGATCCCAAAACTCTCTCTACATAACAATAGGTGAATAATTTTTAAAATAATTACAAGTAAACAAGCCATTGCATAAGCACTACTTATAACATATATGTGAAGAGAGAGAAGGATCTTAATAAGTCATTTATATGTTATATATATATATATACATATATATAACATTACATATATAATGTCATAAAATATGTATTATTATATTTCATCATATAATATCCCATTTTACTACATAATGTTACATTAATTAACTTAAGTAAAACGAAAACAAAAACAAAAACAAAAAACCCTGCTTACCATAATAGCTAATTGAGAAGTAAAAGGAAGGGGAGGGGAATTAGCATTTATATATTGCCTACTGTTTCCCAGATATTGTGTCTATATAATCCTTTTTTTGGGCCTGGCCAAAAATGGAGAGAGTCATCACCAGCTTGGCTGTAAGCTATGATTCTTTTGGAAACAGCAATTTTTGGCAATTTTTATTAAGTTATAGAGATGTTATGTCCTGTGTGCCAGAAGAAATGCCCACAATGTTGTAATTATAGTTCATTGAAATACTGAAACAAATTAAATACCAGTTCAATATAAAGTTTTCTAAAATATGGCAAAGTCAATTAAACATGGAAATAAAGATACCACTATAAGGCAAATTTCACATTATGGAATAGATTATTATATAAAATCTTATTACATAGTAAAATTAATGCATATATTACCAAGTTACATGACAAGATAAAGAAACTCCTTCATTTGCCTTGTGGAATACTAAACAACTTCTTTGGGGATATTTTGCCATCATATTTAAAGGGGACTCAGTAGCTCAATGACTTTTGCAAATTTTTTTGTTGTTGAATCTGGAAATGCTTATTTTGCAACTTTCTTGTTTCTCACTATAAAATCCCTTAACTACATGAGACATTAAAGATTAAGTTGTTGGCTGTTCAGGTTGGTTCTTCTTTCTGTTTTCCTGAGCTGCATTCTGATTTTATGGAAAGCATTATTACTCTTAAAATACATATATCAAACTAATTTTCTCTGGCTTTTTCAACCTTTCCTTCCTATTTGATAGAGAAACCATACCAAACAAAACCAAACAAAATAAAACAAAAAATAAGGTTTTAGTTGAATGTTGGTAGAACTCAAAGGCAAACAATCCTGAGTTTGCACTGAATCCTTAGTTGAATACTTTTTTTTTTCTTTTAGTCACAAAGTCTTCTCAAAATGTATTGAAAAGTGGCATCACAACTTTGACTTTTTGAACAGCCCAAGTCAGGATAAATAATTATATTCTTTCCTCTCAAACTCTCAAAAATGCCCTAACACAAAAATTATGCATCAGAGTAAAATAATTATGTGAAATTCTGTAGAACACAACAATTTCTTAAGTATTTATTTCTGTTACTTCTTCTATCCAATTTCTTACTGATTATCTCGCCCCTGACATTTTTCTTGTGTGCCTTACTCTTAAAGTAGGATCAATTTGTGAAAAAGGCAATGAAGATAGAAATAGTATATGGAAAACATACAAAGAGAAATTTGAGTAAAGCAAGAAAAAATACAATTTTGTCAAAAAATTGTCTTTTCTTTTGAATTAATTTAAATTATAACATCAAATATATCATATAACATATAAAGTAGTATCACTTTTCACTTTTAAGTACACCAGAACTTATATATTTGAGTAAATTTGTCCTTCAAAGAAGTTAACCAAGGAGTATAGAAATATATACATATTTACTTTGTTCAAAACCATTATAGAATAACTGTTTATAATAATTTTTAGAGAAAGCATTTCACACACAAAAATTTTAGTCTAATTACTTAATGCAGATTTTCCCTTGACATGATGCATTTTTATCCTCTTCATTCTTTATTTGCTCTCGCTTGACCTCTTCTCTTTTACTTTCCCACCTCTGTAATCTAATAGCTTGAGATATGCTGATGCTTGCCAAGTATGTTCAAACTTTCTGATGCATATATTGCAGGGAAGAAGACTGTAATTATTAGCCATGTCTGAGATTCAGAGAGAAGCTTTTCCCCATTCTTTCAAGAAGTTGACTGATTTTAGCTTCTTCATTTTTTATTGCCCATCTTCTTACAACTCCATAAGCTTATAGTATAATCATAAAAATTTGGAAATAATAAATGTAAATCATTTTAAATGGAGTCATCCTAATCTAATGACATTCAGAAAAGCAAAAAGATCATATAAATCTCTTAATTTTGTCCACAAAATGATTATGCTTGATTTTTTTAATCAACAACAAAACCTACAATTGTTTATGTGAAATTATTATCTAAGTATTTTAAACTTACTATCCAGCAATATTTTCTAGAGAAGGGAACTTTATAAACTTCATAAAAGACTTCTTATAAATATGAGATATCATTCAGAGAACAGGATTCTGGAACAAGAAGAGATTATAGATGTCATAAAGGTTTCTATAATAATCACTGATCAAATAAGGTAGTTGAGACATTCAATATATATAATAATTTGTTACCTGTAAAGGGCGATGTCAGGTGAGAACAATGTCATCCCTAGTCCAGGTATTAACTATATATGTGAACAGAGCTATTTCCAATATTATTCTCAGAATGTAACTTTTTGAGAAGGATAGCTAGGTGCCAGAGTAGATATAGAGTTTTTGGGCTCAGTCATGAAGAATAATCTTGCTGAGTTCAAATCTTACCTCAGATACTTATTAGCTATGTGACCCAAGGACCACTTAGTCCTGCTTACCTTAGCAACTCATTTGTAAAATGAACCAGAGAAAGCAATGGTATCTTTTACAAGAAAACCCTAAACAGGGTCATGAAAAGCTGGACACAGCTTAAAAATGACTGAATGTCAACAACACAGACACACACACACAAGCTTTGAAGAGTCCATATTATACATACAAATTAATAAAGAAAAATGATAGAATTATCATGTATTGACTCCCACATCCCTTATTTTAATGGACATGGGTGGATTAGGAATGCAAGGAAATTCTCTCAGAATCTCCTACAGTTTTTAGGAAGAGTTGGAACCCATAATAGTACAAGCCTCTGCTAGGGACTAAATTGAGGCTGGGTTTGGTTGGCAATGGGTGAGAATAGCTTTATAAAATTCCACCAAAACTTCTAATGTTACCCTATTGGCTTTGAATAATAAATGGGGATTCTTTGAATGATGAATAGAGAGGAAGAGTAATTTTGCATTTTCATGAAATAACAACTCATAAAAATAAGCTTAATTTATATCTTGAATTCTACTTTATATCCCTTTTATTTATTAAAACTAAATTCAAACTTAAAAATAGAAAAAGACAAGCACAAAAGAAAACAAAACCAAATTATTTATCCAGCAGAATATCAGGGAGGATTCAAAATATGTAACAATAAATTTCTCTTTCATGAAAGCATTTATAATAACAGAAAAGATCATATTAATAACTGTCCTTTTCTTTGCTTCATTGTAGGTTATTCTTTTGTTCCTTGCTGTATGTTTTCTTTTTATTTTATTCTTTTCCCCCCCTTTCATCCCCCTTATCTCTGCCAGGCAGGCTGCAGTTCACAGATATATTAACATACACACACATATACCTACACACATTTACACACACACACACACACACACACACACACATGCACATCCACAAGTGCATAGTTCCCACTATCTAGATATGTACCTATCTTCACTCACACCCACACATATACATACACACATGCATATACCTGCATGTATATATACACATATATACATATACATATTAATTTAAACATATGTAAGCCTATCTAAAATAATATTAAAATGGATGATATAATGCAGATTTCTCTCTTGATTGATTCTTTAAGTTTCACTTTGTTTGAGATCTGTGATTATTAGTCCTTTCTTTAAAAATAAATTCTATTCCTGATCTGTTGTGGTCATCTTAAGAGCTCAACATGTGGGTCCTTTAATCTCAGGGGTGAGAAGAATGAGGCAGGAGACTCATAGGGTGTGAAAAGAACTCCAGTTTTTATGCCACACAGCCTTTTTGATATACATTTTTGCTTGTGCATCATGTCTATCATGATAGCCCACCTTTTGATTGCTGTTGCTAATCTTGATTGTATGTAACACAAACCCATATATATATAGAAAGCATCTTGTTAGTGGTCTAGGGGGCATCTCTTCTCCTGGACAGTTGCATTTTCTTCCTTCTTTTCCTCTTCTGCTTTATGGACAATTCTGTGATATCTGATGGGAATCCACTGCTGAAGATTTTCTCCTGTGGAGATACAAGCATATCCTGGCCCCCACATTAGAACCCTAGAGGGTCCCTCCTATTCTTCAGGACCCTTTATAATTACCATAGTCTCATTCTTGGGTGACCTTCTTAATGAAGATGGGGTATTATTTTTGAGTGATTCTCTATGTTCACCAAAGAGTATTTCATAGCTGGACTTAAATAATTTGAATCAATTTATTTGCAATTTATTGGTTTATCTGTGTCTTTCTGAGTGACCCTACCTCCATCTCCATCTTTTTGTTTTTTGATAAATTTCTTCAGGGTCTGATTAGTCCCCAAAATATGATATATGGAGAATTCCTGTAAGAACTGTTTTAATATTTTTGAGGTATATGAGGGGCCATTATCAGTCTTGATAGTGCATGGCATACCCATAGAGGCAAAACAGTGAAATAAGTGTTTTATTACATGTGAAACAGCTTCCCCTAATTGAGAGGATGCAGATAGAAAGCCTGAATAAGTGCCAACTGTAACAAGAATGCATGTATTTCCCATATGTGTAACATCCATTTGCCATATATCATTTGGCCTGTCACCTCTGGAGTTCGTCTCCAACCCTACAGGTCTTTGAGAATTACATATTGGTACTGAGAAAGCAAATTTATTCCTGCACTCAGGGTGAAGGGGAATAGAATAAAAGTAATCCTTAATATCTATTATACATAAAGGCTATTCCCTGGGGATCATGTTTGGGGGTGACAAACCTGGCTGTAAAGAGCCCATGTCTTCCAGGACTGAGTTTACTTGTCTCAAATCTGTTAACATTATCCATTTATCAATTTTTTTTCTTTATAAGAAATAGAGGAGAGACCATGGGATGTTTTATTTCCTCAATATGTCCTAACTCTAATTGTTCTTGTACTAATTGATGTAGATGAGTTGTTTTTCCTTTGGTCAGTAGCTATTGGTCCACCCATACCGGTGTGTCTGTAGTCCAAGTAATTTTTGGAGCAGTGGAAGCTGCAACAGCAATGACCCTTCTTAAAAATCTGTGGTGACTTTCATCCTTAATTGGTGTAAAATATCTCTACCCCATAAGTTAATATATAAGCCAACTATTATTATTATTATTATTATTATTATTATTTGCTTTTTTGCTGAGGCAATTGGGGTTAAGTGACTTGCCCAGGGTCACACAGCTAGGCAATGTTAAGTGTCTGAGACCAGATTTGAACTCAGGTCCTCCTGACTTCAGGGCTGGTGCTCTACCCACTGTGCCACCTGGCTGCCCCTATAAGCCAACTATTATTAAGGGAAAAATGGTTTCTGTCTTTTTGCCAATTTACTGGCAGTAAATTATAAAGCCTCCTTACTGCCTGCTACTCCTGGCACTAAGTTGCTAAAAGTATAAGTGCATGTTTGCTCCTGGAGCAACCTGAGCAGCAGTCAACCAAAGCCAACCAAAATTCTGTCATCCAGATTTCATTCTTAGGCTTTACATTAGAAGAACCTTTGAAAGGCTTTAGGTCTGAATAGACACAAGAGTAAGACCTTGTGGAGGAGGATGAGGCCATTCATTATTGTCCTCCTCAGGCTCAGGAGAAGGACATCTACTGCTAGGAGACATGCCTGTCTGTGCTCTAACTGTAAATTCCCTGACCTCCTTTTCTGGTTCTGATTTGAGGCTTTGTTTAAAATGGCTTTTTTTTGTATTTTCCTGGGCATTGCTTACCATAAGCGGTGAGCTGTTCACAAAAAAACAATCCATCTCTCACAATTATAACAGCCTTCCTCTCTACCAGTGTGTGGTTTCTCCACCACACTCTGCCTGGTCCGGAAACAGGACAGTTTGGGGGGCTCTCCCTCTGGAGTCCTCTTAGAGCTTGTCTTAACCACATAGCAATGATTGACTTCTAACTGGTTGCTCTGGCACTGTTTCAAGTCCCTTTTCGTTGGCACCAGTTGTTATGGCAGTCTAAAGAACTCACCTTGTATGAGTTCTTTGATTTCAGAGGTGAGATGAATGAGGCAGGAGACTTATAGGGTGTGAAAAGACCTCCAGTTTATTATGTCGACCAGCCTTGTTGATATACAGTTTTGCAAGCATGATCAGAGTGGGAATAGTAGGCAATCTCCAATCACCATTCAGAGAAGCAGCTCATGGGTTTTGCATGTGCATGTTATCTGCCAATGGGAGGAGAGCTGACCCAGCCACTTCAGCAACCCTCTCACAGATGAGAAGCCCTGTCAAGGAATCCCTGCTCATGAGCAACTAGCTGTGATCCTCAGGCTCAACCCATTCCTATGCCATCCACTAGTGCTCCTTGTTCAACAAGGGCGTTTCTGCAACATGGAAGAAAACGTATTGTGCACCACAGATCAGTACTCCCTCTCAGCAGGGCTCCATATCCTAGCACTGATCTTTATTGTAGTATTTGTGTATGCTTCTTATTTCTATCTGCCTCTAACTCTACTACTTTAATTCTATTCCTTAACTAGCCTATTACTTAACCTTTTGGACTTATGGCTCTTTTTTTTTTAATCTTCTCCCCTTATCCTTTCTTCCCCTCTTTATTTCATTTAACATTAATCTACACATCTTATTTCACTCCCTTTAATTACCATTCTATATCCCACCTTATCTTTCCCTCCCTTTTTACTACTTTTATACATGCATACATATACACACACACCACTTGTCCCACTGCTGTAAATTTATACACCCTTCTATATCCCACCTTATTCTATTCCCTCCCCCAACTTATTTATTTGTTGATTTTGTTGATTTATATACCTTTCATGGTATATAAATATGTACATTTATATGTATTGTTCTTTATTTAACAGATTCCTTATGTGAGTGTATTTTCAGAACTACCAGCCCTCCACCCCCATCTAATGCCTCTTTGTCAGTTCTTCCTCTACATCTCATTTGTCTGGCATGATTACGATTTCTATGTTTTCCTAGGAAGTTTTACTTTTTAGAATCAGATCATTCCCATCTCTGCCCCAATCTTTGTTCTGAGCTACCCAATTAGCAATGTCAATCTTAAACTTATGGCACTTTTTTTCTATGTAAAAAACACAAAATGTGTCCTTGCTACATCCCCTGAAAGTAATCTATGATGTTGGCTTTCTCTTATACATTAAATTTTCTATTGCATTCCCTTTAGGTTCGGTTGCAATGAAGTCATGAAAATCTGTGAGTTCTTTAAATGTTCTTTTTTCATTGAAAATTATGGTTAGTTTTGCTGGATACAATATTTTTGGACACAAATCTAATTTTTTTGATTGTTAATACATGTTATTCCAGGACCTGCAGTCTTTTATTATAACTACTTAGAATTTCTGTAGAATTCCAATTGTAGCTTAGCATATTTAATTGTTTGTATGTTTATTGTACAGTTTTCTTTTTGATATGGAGTTTTGAAATTTAGATATAATATTTCTATGTGTTTTTCATGTGGGATCTCTTTGAAGGGGCAACTGGTGGATTTTTTTTTCTATTTCTACTTTTTTCTCATGTTCTATCACTCCAAGACAATTTTCTTTGATTATTTCTAGCATTATTTTGTCAGGTTATTTTTTTGATCACAGCTTTCAGGTTGTATAATTATGCCTACATTTTATCTTTTTGATCTGTTCTCCATACTTGTTTTTCTTTTAAGATTTTTCACATTCTATTCTATTTTCCCATTCTCTCTCTATATATACATCTACATATGTTTGTATTATATAGTTGTTGTTTTTGTTGTTATTCCTTGGTCTTTTATAGCTTCACTGGCTTCCTTCTCCCTTATCCAATACTAATTTTCAAAGAATTCTTTTCTTCTTTAATACCCTGTATCTCCTTTTCTATTTGTTAACTTTTTCCCATGATTTTTCTTGTATTATACTTATTCATTCATTCATTCACTTATTTATTTATTCATCTACTTATTCATTCATCCATTTATTTGTGTATTTATTTATCTCAGTTTTTCCTCAATCTCTCTCATTTTATTTTAAAATCTTTTTTGAGTTCTATGAATTACTTCTGGGTATATGATCATTTAATGTTATTCTGAAGAAGAGTTGGTTGTTTTTGTTTGTTTGTTTGTTTTTTACTTCCCTGTCCTCTGAAGATGAACCCTGGTCTTCTCTATTTGCACAGTAATTTCTATGTTTGGGTTCTTTCTTCTTTGCCCATTCATTTTTTCTAAATGAAAACTATTAGAGTAAGCACGAACCCTGAGGTAATGGGTATAATTCCTCTGGCTTTACTTCACCACACTTTCCTTGCTAGCCTGGAACCCCAAACCAAAAGTTCCCACTTCTATATTATCCCTGTTCCACTGCTTCTTCCCTCACTGTTGGGCTGATCCCTTCTTGCTCAGGTCTGAGTCTCTGCAGCACAGCTAGGTCCGTGTTTCTATCAGCCAAATTTCCCTCAGTCTTCCTGGACTCAGATACCCAACTCCCCTGCTGTCTAAGAGGTGAAAATTTATGTTTTTGAGGCTGAGTATGACACTTCCTTCTGAACCCAGTTAGCTTAAGGCCTCCCTGCTTGCAGCTTCTTTGGAGTTGGCCAAGAAGTGCACTTCATACCATTTAAACCTTGGATCTGGGTTTTTTCTTTGGGTCTTCTCAGATTATCCCAGGAAGACCCCTGTTCTACCCCATCTTATTTGTTTTTCGCTGGCCTATGTTTTCCCTGAGCTGCAATTTTGTTCTCTTTGTAAGAGAAATCTGGAGAGTTTGAAATTTTCTGAGCTACTCTGCCATTATCCCAGAATCATCTCCGGATTTTGCTTTCCTTTTCCTTTTCCTTTTTCTTTTTTTTAAGTGTTAACTTTATAGTTCTCCTGCTTCTCTAATAAGTCATCCCTTTTAACAAGTGTTTTGCTTTTTTTGTTTCTTGGTTTGGGAATTAAAGGTGCTGAGTTCAAACACCTATTCTGTCACTTACTATCTATGCCATCTTACTGAGTTTTGGGTTTTTTTTTGCTTTTCTGTACCTCTATTTACTAATCTACAAAGTAAGTTGGTTGGAGAAAGACATCTAAAATCTTATCAAGCTCTACATTTATCTTCCAATGTTGATGAAAAAGACATGGAAAAGGAAAGAGACAACTACAGAAATGGAGAAAAAAAATTAACTGACATATCAACTGAACTTACAGAATACATTGTGTTTTATTGTCATACCACCTCTACAAAGAAGTGAGAGTCACATTTTTGTATTTTCTCCTAATATTTCTTCTTTTTGACAAAACAAAATCCAATTACATAATATTCAGTTTTAATTTTCTTTATGTTTCTACATTTCATTATAACAGACATTTTGCATATTTTCCCTAATTGTGTTTGCTTAACTATGCAATAATCTATATAGCTTAACAGGGGTACCTTGGTGAGTAAGTGGATAGAATGCCAGTCTTGGAGTTAGAAAGACTTGGAGGTCATATTTGGTCTCAGACACTAACTATGTGGTCATGGGCAAGCTACTTAATCCTGTTTTCTTTCAGTTTATTCAGATATAAAATGATTTGAAGAAGGAAATGGCAAACCACTCCAGTATCTTTGCCAAAAAAAAGCTCAAAGGAGGACACAGAGTCAGAGATGAATGAAAGTGAACAGCATATATCTACATATATTTGTGTTCTATTTTTCATAATTTCTTAAAATGCAATAACTTTTATTTAGATATTACCATATAAAAATAAATTTACTATGTATCAAATATTTTCCATTTTTATATACATGGGGATTGTATCATATTTGATGTTTTGGGCATATAAACCTAATAAACCACAAAACTTCCAAGTTATTTTTATAGAATTTGTGTTTCAAAAGGAATAGAAACTTCATTGACTTTCTTAGCACTATTTTAAATTTCTTTTCATAATGCTTGAACCATTAAATTGTCTGATATACACAATATCTCCAAATTGACTATTTCCATCTATGGTAAACTTTGCCACTTTTCTGGGTGTGAATTGAAAACTTAAAAATTTATGTTTTATAATCTTAGCTGTGCCCTCAATAAAGCAAGAGAATCTTTTTACACATCTTTAAATGAATCATTATGCAACTCATCTTCTTGGTTCTTTCCAACATTTTCATTCCTCCTCAAACATCCCATGATTATCATCCTTCTACTTTATCATGTTGAGAATTTTGCTTAATATTTTACCAAAAATTGTAGGTATTTCCTATAACTTCCCTCTGCCTCCTTCTCTGCTCTTCCTCATCTCATATTACTCATTTGCCTTGTGTCACTATCTCCTCCTTCATTCTTGATTCACTTAATAAATTAGTCATACTTCTTACCCAAACTAACTCCTCTACCTCTTTAAGAGATCCTATTTTATCCCTTCTCTATCTATAGATAACCTCTTCTATTATGTCTACTTTATCACTTATATTGGATGATTGTCCATGGGGCTATTTGACTACTTCCTATGAAGAAGCTTCTATCTCCCCATGGGGCTATTTGACTACTTCCTATGAAGAAGCTTCTATCTTCCCAACCTCAAAAATCTCTCACTTGAACTATCCATCTATAGTAGTTATCACCATCTCCACTTTTTGATTAAACTCCCTGAAATAGCAAATAAAGTAAAAAGTTCAGTCACAAATATTAAGTACCTATTGTGCACCCAACACTAAGTAAGAACTGCATATACAACATAAAACAGAAGACACTACTTTCTATCAAGGAATTCATACTTAAATGTAGAAGTAATTTGCAAAAATATATGCAAACTATATATAGACAATAAATTGGAGATAATCAATTGAAGTTCAACACAGGCATTTTGAAGAATATAAGATTTTAGCAATTAATTGAACAAACATGATTAATTTAAAGGAGAGAGATGAGGAAAGCTGGGACACTAATGCATTGTTGGTGGATTTGTGAACTGATCCAACTATTATGAGGAACAATTTGGAACTGTGTTCAAAAGGCTATAGAACTCTGCATACCCTTTGATCCAGCAGTGTAACTACTTGGTCTGTGTCCCAAATAAATCATAAAAGAGAGCAGGACTTACATGTGCAAAAATATTTGCAGTAACTCATTTTGTAGTGGCAAAGAATTAGAAAATGAATGGATGTCTATCAATTGTGGAATGACTAAATGAGTTATGGTATATGAAAGTAATAGAATGTTATCATTCTATAAGAAATGATGAACAGGCTGATTGTAGAAATGTCTGGAAACATTTACATGAACTGATATAAGTAAATGTATGCTGACAAATTGTGTTTGCTTGTAACTGAAAAAGTAAAAATTTATTTACTTGAAAAATATATCCTGAGCAGCATTAAGATGATTAAACACACATACAGTTCATGATTCAAGAATCACAATCACTGAGAATATGTGTCATCAAGGCACATAAAATAAGGCCAAGACTCTAAAGCCTGGGTACTACTCATGTCCTCCAATTGTCATAATTTACAGATATTTTGTATCCTCATTTTCTTATTTTGACAGGTATAAATTATTTTTATATCCAGCAACAAATTCTTTGCACTCAGTTTTATACTATTCCAAACAATCCTCTTAAAGAATAAATTTTCACTTTCATTTCTGCACTTTTCCAATTATCCAGGTAAACAAATCTTCAGCCATATGTCATGATAAAGAAAACATCCAGGTAAACAAACTTTTCACTACTGATTGGTACTCCTGCTTTTTTATCCAGACCTGTGAGCTCCATTACAATAGGAAGTCTTTTTGTTCATTGCTTTAGTATTTGCCTGGCACAATGATTTGAACATAATAAAGAAAACAAATGATTGCTGAAATACGTAAATCCCATCTTGGCTGGTATCTAAGGGAAAACATGTTTGAAATAGGTATTATACTCTTGGTCTTAATGAATGAGAATCATGAATCAAATTCTAGGTTAATCATGTAAACATTTTTAATAGGCAAACTCTGGTTAAACAAACATATTAGGTTTTACTCACCTATGTGATTGAATTTTTAACTTGTAGTCATGACCAGTTGGTTTGTCATTTTAGAGCCCAAGAATCATACTGCTTTCTTGGTAGGGTTTGATGTATGTCTCAGTAATGTTGTTACTAATGCTGTCCCCAAAGATTTTCACCAAAATAGCAATTCTCTCTTAAAAGACTTTTTTTTAGCAAGAAATTTTGGGACCAATAAAAATTGTCCAAATTATTTGATATTGTAGAGTCAGATAAAGTGTATAAGAATTCAATGACTGTAAAAGCAAAGACTTTGTTCTTACACTGAATAGTTTAAATGTTAGTCTAGTTTACCACATTTCTATCCATATATTTGAGAAGGCTTGTGGTCAAATTTACATAGTCTACATATAGACCTTCTAATATTAGGCAGAAAAAAATAGCTCCTGTTGTCAAAATGAAAACATTGAATTGTCCAATTACTTTTAACAATTTTAACATTCATTTTTTAATTTTATATTTCAAATTCTTTCCCTGCTTCTTGCTTTTTTCATTCTTGAGAAGGCAGACACTTTGATGTCAATTATGCATGTGAAGTTCTGCAAAACACATTCCACATTAGTCATGTTGCAAAAGAAAACAAAAAAAAATTAGACAAAAAATAAAACAAGAACAATAAAGAAAGTTTTTTAAAAATGCTTCAATGTACACTCAACTTATTATTTCTATCTTTGGTGATGAATACCATTTTTCATCAAGGATATTTTTCAATTGTCTGGGACCTTTGTCTTGTCCAGGATATCTAAGTCTTTCACAGTTGATCATTGTTCAGCACTGCTATCCTGTATAAAATGTTCTTCTGGTTCGGTTCACTTCTTTTTACATAACTTTGTGTAAGTCTTCCTAGGGTTTTCTGGAACCACCCTGCTCATCATGGTTTACAACACAATAGTATTTCATCACAATTATATACCACAGCTTGTTTAAGAATTCACAATTCATAGTTAACTTTTTGATTTTTAATTATCTGTCACCACAAGAACTGAATATCTCTTTATTTATACCTACTGAAGTCCCACTAAATAAAAGACAATGTTTCCTCTATTCATCTCTGTCACAATTTCACTTTCAATCAAAACACATGCAGTATTCTAAATACCAAGGGCCTTATGAAACTCTCCATTCTTGTTTTCATGCATCTTAGCTTTATTGATATTAAAGTGTTTATGTAAAATGCCAAGCTTCAGCTTGAACTAAAGGAAAGATCAATTTCAAAATCACAAAGAAAGCATGAAAATCTGAAAAATAACTCATCCATCTGAATTCACATATTTAATTTGTAAGTGAAAGCAGGTATTTTCTAGGGTAATGGTGCTGTTTTAGGCTTCTTGGGAATCTATGGACAATGTTTACAATTCATTTCAAATAACACTTCATTGAAACTTTTATCACTTTGCTATTTTTCATATAATTCTTTGGTATAATTATAAGCTGTTTGTTAAGAGCAGAATCAGGGTGGTAGAGGAAAATCAGGCACTCTCCTGAGTTGTCCCAAATACCACTACAAACTAATTTAAATAACACCTAAAAAGAAATTCTGGAGAAGCAGAACTCACAAAAGCATAGAGTGAAACAATTTAGCATCCTGAGATATATTACAAGGTTGTCACATAAGGGTGAGAGTTGAGTGTACCTAAGAGTATGCTATGCCAGCAGAGGCCATGGGTCAGCAAAACAGCAACTGGCCTTGGGAGAAATGAAATCAGTAGTAAGAGCAATGGTTGCTGAAGCTGTCAGCTTATATGTGGTAAGGGGATTGGACAACTAGCCAGAATAAGATTATAAGGGATGCTTTGTTGGTACTCTCTTGCATTGTACATACACAGATCCAGATCACAATACTGAGTGGTTGACTGTACCACGGTAAGGAAAATCACTAAGCAAACCAGAGCTTTTGGCTACAGGGCCCAGGTTATAGGTCCAGGGTAGAAAGGAGTGCTTGTGGTTGCTATTAGACCAACATGTAAGCCAAAAGAACAGTGACCACAACTCTCCTTAAAACATAGAACCTTGAAAGAAGTGAAAACTCACATTCCACCAGAAATAGCACTGATAATAGCAGGAAGAAAGACCTGAATCGTATAATAGTATATGCTTTAAACCAGGAAGAGTCCCACTTTTAAAAGTGAAATAAGATGTCAAATCCTGTTTCCTATTTTCCTATTCCTATTCCTGTTTTCAAATAGACAGAAACAAAAGCAACAACAAAGAACCTGAGCATAGAAAGCTACTATGGTGATAGGGAATATCAAAACACAAACTCAGAGGGAGGCAACACAAGTGGCATATCCAAAGCCTCAATGAAAAATAAGAATTGATATCAGGCACAAAAAGAAAAATTTGTAGTTTCCATTAAAAAAAGTCAATAGTATCTTGGTCAGATCAATGCTCAGAAGAGGCATGATTTAATTAATAAATGGTTTTAAATTTTTAGTAATGTATTTCAACTGGTCAGCTTATTTCTACTAAGAAAAATAAAGGAGAAAAAAAATTCCATCAGCTATTTTTACCCACTACTTTGCAGGGAAATAATTTTATAATAACCAAGATGAGAAAATGTAATTTTCAAGGGTATTTTAAGAGCCCTCCAGTAAACAAATTCTTTTTACAGAAGCTATGCATCATGAGTTTCTTCTTACAGATAAAATTGGATTTTAATGAAGAAAATCAACACCAATGATGATTCCCCTGTGGAAGACCAAAAGCAATCCCCTTCAAATATTGAGGATAAACTCACTGTCATTGAAGGATGTTCTGGTAGTTAGTTTTCTACTCTATTTGCACAGAAAAGCAGGAAGAGTGAGATCTAAGCCAACAGCTTGTACTGATCAAATGGATTCCAACAGAGTAGATGAAAAATACAGACTGACAGAACTGTCATGATGGAAAATGTTGGAGCTGGGCTTTTAAAAGAGGAAATATCAAATTCTGCTAAGAAACTGCTCTAACTGGAGAGTAATTGAATATGATAGCACTTAGCATGCTTCACTGAATTTCTCCACATCCCTCTAATAGGGTTTTAGGATACATTGGTCCTTTGGGAGTCTCTTCTTCAAAAGGAGCCATAGCTGTTTATTTAGTATAAAGGAAAGGTAGTTAGTAGACCCATGAAACAATCTCTTTGACAAACCAAAAATAGTTTTGTTTTGAATACTTATTTAATGATGATACCCACCAATGAATGTGATAATATAACATTTAATAAGGCAGTTCACATACAAATCTTACTCATTCAATTAATCATAGATCAATCAAAAAGCCTTTTGTATCAACTACTACACCGGGATACAAAGTGAAAAAGCAATAAATTTTCTCCTTTCAAGAAACTTATATTGTTTGGGAAAAATCACATATACGTATTTAAGTAAATATAAGCAAATCCAAAATAGGGTTTATACATTTATATATGTATATGCATAAATATATAGTTCTTCAAAGGAATCCTGGTTCTACAGATCATTAGATCGATGTTCTCTTTGACAAAGATATTCACTCCAAAAAAAGAAGCAATTAACCCATGCCAAATAAACTTGTGTGGCAATTGTTCAACATTTCTATTTTTTCTTCTGTGTGCTTTTTTAAATATTTTTAAATCTCATTAACATTGATGCCTAGACTAGCATAGAATCTTACTAGGTTAAATTCTCTCAAACTAATCTGGATTCTTTCATACAAGGAAAATTAATATTTTGGCCATAGATCAGTAGATTCCCTCATAGAAATTTTAGCACATGAATGAACTTTAGAGGTCCATAATTTATTTCCTTGCTCAGAGATTAATTTTATATATGTGTGTATTGTGGGTGTGTATGTGTGCATAAGTAAGTGTATTCTACAAAATGCAATGTCCAGTAATCTCAATTATAGATCTTGAAGATCTATAATATTAGAAGTGTTGCAATACCTAAAAAAGCCCTTTCCATTTTTGGAAAATTACAATTATTAAGTCTTT
Organism: Myrmecobius fasciatus; assembly: GCA_023553655.1. NCBI lineage: Eukaryota > Metazoa > Chordata > Mammalia > Dasyuromorphia > Myrmecobiidae > Myrmecobius > Myrmecobius fasciatus. The sequence goes on along the minus strand of JAJPUD010013958.1, from coordinate 6,676 downwards.
AATTATATTGAATACTTGAATAATTATATTGACTAATAATTGAATACACACAAATATGTTCAGTGTTATTTATATAAATATGCACATACACATATGTTTTTTGTGACTTCAGTTCACTGGTCCCAGTTCTATTCTTTAGAGCTAAGCAGAATAAATCTGATTCTTCTTGGATAGAACAATATTTCAATTGAAGAAAGATTATAAATACTACCATGCTCCCACACACACTCCAACAATTTATTTCCGCTCCCCTTGTCCCCACCTTAGCATTCCTTGTCTTTCTGGTATAGTATGAGTTTAGAATTTGGCAAGAAAAACATCTATAGTTATAAAACTACATCATTTTCCATAGAAAAAAATAGATATTGAAATAAAATATGAACCTGATTATTATGATATTGTCTTAGCCAAGGTTGATTCCCCACGTAATTATCCATGATGATTAAATTTTAAAAATGCAATGGACAAATTCTACATCCCCCTACAAATGGGTGTTAAAGGGGGATGAGTGATATAAATTTTTGATGTTAAGCCTTGAGATATACACAATTGAAATTTTATATTAGATACCACACACTAAAAAATAAAATATGCTTGTAATCTTTAAAATTAAATAAATCCAAATAGGATTATCATGATACTTGGAGTAATATCTCAAAGAGTTCTTTTGGAGGCATCCTGCCCAATGAAAGATGCATCTTATAAAATAATAATTAAGGAGTTAACTTGAGGAAATTCATGCTCTTTGAATAGACAAGTAGACTTTAAAAGGCTGAGTTCTTTTCAAATTCTGAGCTTTAAAATAATGATTGGAAAGTATAAATTTTCAAAGTTTTCAGAGTTGCTTGAATTTTCTGCATTAGAACTTCTGAGAAAGTTTTAATTTAATGGTTGCCCTTACCTACCAAATTAAGCTAGTACTGTTAAGCCTATACAGCATGAATAGCTAAAGATTTTCATTCTCAGGTACAATATTCCACTCTTTCTCTCTCTGATATTTCATTCCCATGATTTCAGATTTTCAAAGTTTATATTTTCTTTTCTGATATTATGAGAAAAAATAAAAATAAAAGACATACTGGATGATTCAGAAATAATATGATTCTATTTTTTTCTGATTTCATAGAATTCCTAGAAAATGATGTCATTCTTTTCTTTTGTGTGACTAAGAGAATAGAGCAGATAAGAGTAGATGGTGAAACACCCCTACCACTACCACTAGTATTGTAGATTCATCATTTTATAAAGATACCAAAGGACAAAATTTAAGTAATCTCATTATTAATAAGATATTACAATTATGACATCCAAGTTTATGATGTATGTGCTCTTTATTGCCTTTGCTTTAAATACTGTACATTTGTATACCTTTTTAACTATTGCTCTTTCATAAAAGAAGTCCATATAGTTAGAGAGTAGACCTAAATTTATACTTGTTTCTTCAAAGAATGATAGCTATTTTAAAAAGTTCTTAACATGGTTATCATAGATATATGAAAACTATCTGAAATTATGTTATGCCCACTAGAAGTGATATGGTATTAAATAGTTAGAATTCATTAAACGTTTAATTAAACAAAACTAAAAAAAAATAGAAAAAAATGTGAAATATACCATTGGAAAAACAACTGACCTGTCAAATAGCTCCATGAGAGATAATTTAAAATTATTGTTCTTCCCTGAAATCCATGATCAGAAACAAAAGCCTACATATCATTTTTCAAGAAATTATTTAAAAAAATAAATATTTGGAAAGAAAACAAATATGTGAAAACTATTTGGCAATTGTAAATTACTACATACTTCAAAACATTGATATTCTTCTGATAACTTAGATCATATTGAATCTTCAAAAGATAAGATTAAAACCCATCTATACCTTCTTATCCTGTTTAATTTTTGTCCATGATTTTTTATAAACCTCTCACAAGTTATCAACTCAAAATACTAAAGGCTTTTGTCTACATTATTTGGCAAAGTATGAACATAGTTTGGATATATAGACAATCTTTCAGTCTTATTAAACAAGTTTATCACATCTTCCAGGATATATTTGTCTGAGATTATCCTTTAAAATGAGAAAATCAGAAATCTAGACCCAGAAAGGACCTAATAAAACGTCTAGCTCAACACCCATAGTCTATCAATAAGTGAAGAGGCCAAATGGAGAATGTGACTTACCACTTTTTTTTTCACCTAAAGAGTCAAATGTCAGAAATGGTAGCTTTTCTATTTTTTTTTCTTTTTAAAATAAAAAATCTATGTCTACTCTTTTATATCATTTTAATTTCTTCCTTTATCCTGAAACCTTCTCACATAGTCAAAAGACATTTTCTAAGTACTTATAATGTACCAGCCATTGTATTCATCCTTCTTCATACAATGAAAAGCAAAACACCCTCTTTATTCAAAGAGCTCCCAAGACAATTAAGCATTTAGCAGTGGTATATAAAACTAATTTCTCCCACTCAAATCTCGCATTGTATTCTCTGAACTTCTCTGCTCCTGTTTTATTTTTCACCAACACCACATTGCTGCTAAATCAGATTTTTTGATGATGTAAATTATTGTCATTATTATAACCTTTACTATTATTTACAATCTTAGCTGGTACATTAATAGATATTATCCCATTTACTAGACATTTGATCTACCATTGGTGTAGGGCAATATCCCCTTGTGGTTTGTTCAATGGAAATACTGTTGTGCCTCAGTTCCATATCTCAGTTTCTCTCAGTTGCTCTGTTTCAGTTTCCCTTAATTGTTCTGCCTCAGTAGCAACCCCCCCAACACTTCCTGACAATCAAGAATAATTGGGCTAGCATTACAAAGAGTCATAAATCCTCCACATGGTCCATCTCCACATACCCCTTATATTTTGGTTTCAGACTTACTATCTCCCAGTTCCTTTCCCAGGCTTGTCACACTTCCTCCACCCCTTACCTGTCAGAATTGAATTGATAGTCCATTCCTAGAACTGAAATCCCCCCACCCAGTGCTCAACCCATCATTCTGCTCCATGAGTTCTTTGTTCCCTTGAGCGCCAGGAGTCCTATAAGAATCCTGTAACCAAATCTACTAATTGCTGAACCTAGTTGAGTGCCAGTCTAAACTCTCAATGGACCGTGTACATTGAGACAAGAGTCCCAGAAGTCCCAATCCATAGCTTAGGATTCTAAACTCTCAATTAACATCAATAAAATATTAACTAAACTCCAAAGTGTGATACTGCCCCAGTTTCTCCGTGAGCATTACAAAACCACCCTAAATTACATCAGATGTGAAAAGATTTCTATATCAGCCTTTCCTGTCCATGAGGATTCCTTAGTGAAATGTTGATTAATCAGAACTTAACTAAGTGAAAGTACTATTTAACTGGAATTGTTCTCTAAAGTCTAATTTGGGGAAGAGAGACAGAAGATAAAATTATGAGTTGACAATGAGGATTTTTTAATGCAATTTCAACATTGTGTTCTGAGAAGAGTACAAGGTCAGTTCAATCTGAATATCTGCTGGTCTACTCACTGAAAACTAAAAAGAGAAACTTATGAAGAAGACAATTGAGGTCTAGGGAGAAGAAATGATTTTTCTAAAGCTACATCTTTTTTTTTTTAAATAATGAAGCTAGATTCTGAACTTTGGTTTCTGGATATAAACATTATTGCTCTTTACATAATGTCATGATATTACTTTTCTATCGTTTTAAACTCTTAGAAGCAATATTATATTAATGACTCTAAAGGACTAAAATCTTCATTATAAAAGTTAATTTATCTTTACTGCACTGAAGTCATTAAAATGAAATGAACATATTCTTAAGAAAAAAATTGTTTTCAATTAGTATTTAAATGAAACATCTGTATTTGACCTTCATTTAAATATAAATCAAAGAAAGGAAATTTACCACCTTCCAAACTATCTTCCTTATTGGTAATTAAACTGTTTCTATTTGCCTGTGTTATCACTTTGAGTAGTGTAGCTCTCTATCAAAACATTCAAGTTTAAACAAAATGTATTCTAATGATGTCTGAATACTCTTCAATGAAGGTCATTTTACAGTTTTCAGGGTATGTGTGACAACAGGGGAAAAGATTTCATTTCAACAAATGCTGTCAGTCTTCTCTGGGAATATGCTTCTTCCTGGAGTCCATGCCATTTTGAAATATTTAAAGGTGATAAGGACAGTGAGGGATTATTCCATGGCACCAGTAGCATGAGATCATGGCTTTTTATTTCATTTTGCAGTGACAAGCAAAATCAGATCATGAGAGAGAAACAGAATACAAGCATTTATTCTCCATTTTTTTTCCTAAAGTGATTCAACATTTTTCTCTCTGGTTCTGAGGGAATCAGAACATCAACAGTAAGATCTAACCTTCACTATTACTAGAGATGAATCTATTCTACAAGGGTAGGAGGTTGCCGATAGTAAACAAAGTGCTCGTAAAGAATAAAAGTGAATTAAAGAGTGATCTATTGAAAATTAATTATGAATTAAAAAGGTAATTTAGCTGTGAGACAGAACACTGGACATACAAGCCTAACTTGGTAGCTGGATGGGGTGGTGTTAGGTAAAAAGGAGGAAGCCATACACTTTGTACCAATTCAATTCAATTCCTTGCATTTGAAAATATAAAAGAAACTTAATGACATAATGGGTGGAGAAGTAATTTGAGAGTCAATAAGACTGTGGTTTAAGTCATTCTCACAAATACCAGCTAAGTGATCCTAGACATAATTAGATTAAGTCAAACTCTCTACAACTATGAATTATTCAGAAGATGGATGACACTGTGCATTTGTATAGGAAATTACCTATACTAATGGAATCAAATATTTATTTAAAAGCCAAAATAAAAATATGTGACCTATATTATGCTGGATTCTGGAGATCAAAATATAAAAACAAACATAGTTGCTGCCCACTAAAATGTTTTATTCTACTGTTTTATTATACCCCACACTCTGCTAGCCAAGAATGACTTTGAATGAGTCAGTGTTTCTCTAGTGTTTGATTTCATTATTAGTACTATAAAATCTAAGGAGTATGGACAAAATGACCTTTAATGTCTCATCTAGCTTTAAGATGTTGAAACTGCTTCCAGTTTTAAGAATTCAGGTTTACTTTGCTCTGGATAATAACAATCTCTGCTTTTCTTATTAGGTGAATGGCCATGATGGCATCTAACAATTAATCAACTTAGAATCACACAGGATCTGTCAGCCTCCACATTGAAGGATCGAAAGCCCTGGAATCAGATATTCTGAAAGGCAAAGGAACTTGGATTACAGCCAAGAATAACCTATCCAGCTAGAATGAGCATTATCCTCCAGGGAAGAAGATGGTCATTCAATGATGTAGGTGAATTTCACCTATTTCTAATGAAAAGACCAGATCTGAACAAAAAAATTGGACATCCAAACACAGAACTCAAGAGAAGCATAAAAAGGTAAAAAGGAAAGGACTCTTGAGAACTTTATTTCTACTATGGGGATACTTAAAGTTTGGGGGTATAATTAACTAGATATTACTTTGATAATATGAAAAAGAAAACTAGAGGGGGAAAGGTTCTCATACTGAGGAAAAGAGGTGAAAAGTGGTAAAATAAGATCTAAAAAAAGGAGGAAAAAACAAGGTAAAATCTCTTGAAGAGGCAAAGAAAACCTAATATAATTGAGAGAAGGAGGGAAGGGAGTTAAGCAGTGTGTAAATCTTACTCTCATCAGGTTGAGCTCTAAAAGTGTATATCAGAGACTTGATTTCACATAGAAACTTGTCTGTTGCTAGAGGGAAGTGGGAGGGAAAGGAGGAAA
>JAJPUD010013957.1:0-42274 GCA_023553655.1 Myrmecobius fasciatus | reverse complement strand
GATGCCCATCAATTGGAGAATGGCTGAATAAATTATGGTATATGAATGTTATGGAATATTATTGTTCTGTAAGAAATGACCAACAGGAGGATTTCAGAGAGGCCTGGGGAGACTTGCATGAACTGATGCTGAGTGAAATCAGCAGAACCAGGAGAACATTATACACAGCAACAAGACTATACGATGATCAATTTTGATGGACATGGTTCTCTTCAACAAAGATGTGATTCAAACCAGTTCCTATTGTTCAGCTATGAAGATAGTCATATACATCCAGAGAGAGGCCTGTGGGAACTGAGAGTGAACCACAACACAGCATTTTAACGCTTTCTGTGAATATTTCCATGCATTCTGTTTTCCTTCTTAGGTTGTTTTTTTTTCTTCTTCTCTTTCTAGATCTGATGTTTCTTGTGCAGTAAGATAACTGTATAGATATGTATACATGTATTGTATTTGTCATATAATTTATCCTATCTAGCATGTATTAGATTACCTGTCATCTAGGGGTAGGGGGTGGGGGGAAGGAAAGGAAAAGCTTGGGCAAAAAAAGTGTTTTTGCAAAGGTCAATGTTGAAAGGTCACTCATATGTTTTGTAAATAAAAAAGCTTTATAAAAAAAACATTTGTGCAAAAGCTTTTTAATTTAATATGATCAAAATTATCTATTTTACCTTTTGTAATACTCTTTATCTCTTATTTGGTAACAAATTCTTATCCTTCCCATGGTTCTGACAGGTAAACTATTCTTTGTTCTCCTAATATACTTATGGTGTCAGTTTTTGTATATGCCATGTGTCCATGGTATATGGCATGAGATACTGTTTTATACCTAAAGTTTGTTCTACTGTTTTCCAAGAACTTTTTGTGAAATGATCAGTTCTTATACCAAAAGTTTGGGTGTTTGGGTTTATAAAATACTAGGTTACTAAATCACTAACCACTGTGCATTATGTACCAAACTATTTCACTGATCTACCACTCTATTGCTTAGCCAGTAACATAGAGTTTTTTTTTTCCCCTGAGGCAACTGGGGTTAAGTGACTTGCCCAGGGTCACACAGCTAGGGAATGTTAAGTGTCTGAGATCAGATCTGAACTCAGGTCCTCCTGATTTCAGGGCTGGTGCTCTATCCACTGTGCCACCTAGCTGCTCCCAGTACCACAGAGTTTTAATCATTATTGTTTTATATATTAGTTTGAGATCTGGTATTCATAAGCCACACTTCCTTTGCATTTTCCCATAAATTCTGTTGATATTCTTCATCTTTTGTCATTTCAGACGAATTTTATAATTTTGTCTACCTCTATCAGATATATTTTTGGTATTCTTATTACTATGGCAATCAGAATACCAAAAATGAATACATAATTTATGAATTATTAATGAATACATAAATTAGTTTAAGCATAATTGTTGTTTTTATTATATTGATTCAGCCTTCCTATGATCAATTGGTATTTTTCCAATTGTTTAAATCTGAATTTTTTATGTGAAAAAATATTTTTAATTGTATTTATATATTTCCTAGTTTTGTCTTGGCAGATAGACTCCTAGATATTTTATATTGTTAGTTATTTTAAATGGAATTTCTTTTTCTATCTCGATGCTGGACTTTGTTAGTCATATAAAGAAATGCTGAGGATTTATTACATAAAAGTTTATCCCATATTCTGAAACTTTACAAATTTGTTAATTATTTCAAATAATTATTAGTTCCAAGGTTCTCTAAGTCTACCCTTGTATACTGCAAAGAGGGACAATTTTGTTTCCACATTGCCTATTCTAATCTTTTCAATTTCTTTTTCTTCTCTTACTGATAAAGCTTTCATTTCCAGTACTTTATTGAATCATAATGGTGATGATGACACCCTTGTTTTAGCTCTGATTTTATTGGGAAGGCTTCTGGTTAACAAGTTTTGCTGGTGATTTTTAGATATTGTTTATCATTTTAAGGAACACTCACCTTATTCCTATGTTCTCCATTGTCCCAAGCTTCAGGGATTTTGTGCAGCTGTTTTCAAAGATCCTTCTAGGGACTTGTAGGTTTTCAGTTCTACCAAGATGTTATGATTCAGGGATAAATGTGTTAACTACACTTCTGGTACATACTCTTGTCTGTGAGTGACTGAAAGCATTCTTTTCTGCCCTGGATCTGTGAAGAAGGTCCCTCCTCCACTGTGGCTTTAAATTCTATAATAAAGCAACAAAATCCTTCCTCAGTTCTACTAAAGAAACCTCCTTCTGACTAGTTCAGTTGAGTAGAGATCTTCAAAAGCTGTCATTACCACTGATGATGTGATTGCTATTGCTGTTCCTGCTGCTGCTGCCATTTCCAGTTCAATGGTTCCAAAAGGCCCATTCCGGGTTTGCTTGTTTCCCTCTCACCTTAATGAAACAAAGCCTTCCTGCTGACCTTTCAAGTCATCTTTGGTGTCTCTGGGCTGAGAATTCTGGGAATGGCAATAGTACCACTGATTTAGAAACCCCAAGGCCCACTTCTGATTTGCTGGGCCTGGAGCAGTGCTAGAGCAGCCTGGGCCACAACTGCTTTCTAGTCCCATGCTGGTGAAACATACCTTGCCTGCTGACTTTTTTCATTGTGTGTAATTTTTATCACATCATGATCTGAAAAAGAATACATTTAATATTTATGCCTTTTAATATTTGGTTTTGAGGTTTTTACTCCCTGTTATGGGGTCTTTTATGTTTATGTGATATGTATTGCTAAGAAAAAGGTGTATTCCTTTGTGTTTCCATTCAGTTTTCTCCAAAGGTCTGTCATATCCAATTTTCTATTATTCTATTTACATTCTTAATATGTTCTTATTTAATTTTTCTTTGGGCTTATCAAGTTCTGAGTTATTCTTTGGATCATCTATTTTTCCTAGAATATGTTTTACATTTTCTTCCTTTTTTTCATTCTTTTGAATTTGTTTAATTGAATCTTGATGTCTCATAGACTTTCACTCAATTTTAACTTTAAAGGTATTGTTTTCCTCAGTTACCTTTTGTACTTGCTTTTCCAGTTAGGCAAATATACTCCTTAAAAAAGATGTTCTCTACAGTGGGTTTTTGTATCTCCTTTTTACATTTGGCCAATTTTACTTTTTACTTTTTATTTCTTTTCAATCTATTGACCTTTCCCCCCATAATTCTCTTGTACCACTTTCATTTATTTTCCTATTCTTTTCTCTATCTCTCTTACATGATTTTAAAGCTCTTTTTTTTTAATTCTTCATGAGTTGTTTTTGTGCTTGACACTACTTCCCATTTATCTTTGGGGTTTTGCCAATTTTTTTGTTTTGACAGTATTGTTTTCTCCTGTGTTTGTGAATTTGTCTTTCCTGTCACCATAATAACTATGTTCACGTTATTTTGTAGTTGTTGATTTTTGCTCAACTATATTTCTTCCTTCCTAAAGATGGAACACATTCTGTTTCCATATTTCCATCTATTTCCTTAGTGACTTTCAAGAATCATGTTTTTTCTCCTTTTCCTGAACATATTTTTTTTAAATAGCAGCTTTTATACTTATCTTTAGTCCTGCCATGTGGGAGGTGATGTCTCTGACCACATGGAATTTTTCGCAAAAATCAGCAAAATGTTATCTTAGATGTGTTAGGCTAGGGAAGGGCATAAGATTAGTTTCTCAGTATTTTTTGTTTGTTTCTTGGTGGTAGCTAAGTACTCCAGTCCCCTGAGTGACAATGATTATTTTTGTCTTGTACATCATTGCATTAATATTGTTGACCTCCAAACATCCAAGAAGTATGTCATGTCACAAAAGTTAATACACAGTGCTGCCAGTCCAAAAACTGGGAAACTCCAACTACTTCCTTCCTCTCATTAGTGATCTCTTTTTCTTATTAAAGCCTATACTTTTAATCCCATTCTAGAACAAAACTCTTTCCTATACATTGGCTGTTCTGTTTGAACTTTAACTCTCAGAGTCTTTAGCAAAGTAGGGCACTCTATCTAACATTGCCATAAAAACTGTTAGACTCAACTTGTTGTCAGTAATGTATAATGGAATTGAAAATCTGAGGAAATGAAGCATATATAAATTAATATTACTATTTTCTTATATTATTTTCATTGTTTCATACTTATTTACATTTAAATATTCTTATATAAATATCATCTTCCTAATTTACTATTCTAATTTTCTGGGAAAAAAATAGAATATCATGGTCAAAGTACTCAAAAATTAAGAGAGGATAAGTGGCCAAAAAAAATGATTTTGCAATTTCAAAAACTTGATTCATGTAATTACCTAACCAATATCAACTGATCACTTCTACTTGCAAACCTCATTGTCCACAAAATAAAAGAGCTATTATAGTACTATTTGTATTCAGTAAAAGTCAAGAGATATTTAATATGTTGTATGTAAAGACATATTCTTCACAGAGTCCCTCAAGAGGGCACAAAGTGACAGTTGATATGAAGTTTACAATCTGGTTATTTTATATGGGTTATAAAAAACAGATTATGTCATTTAATTCCAAATATAATGACCATTAATGAACTAAAATAAACTTGTCAAGGAAGTTTGAATACTGATGTTTTTCTTTATTTTTCATTAAAAAAAATTTGGGGTATACATGTATATTCACTTTTTACATATTTCCATATCCTCATATTAGGAGAAAAAATCAGAACAAAGGGAAAAATCATAAGAAAGAAAAAAAGATGAAAATAATGTGCACTGGTACACATTCAGTCTATATAGGACTTTCTCTGGATGTGGATGGTGCTTTCCATCTAAAGATTATTGGGATTTCATTGGATCACTGAACTATTGAGAAAAACCAAGTTTCATACTTAACCATGACAAAAGTTTGTTGTTCCTCTATACATTGTTTTTCTAGTTCTGCTTTCTTCCCTAAAGATTAGTTCATGTAATCCTGTATTTTCCCCTGTACATATTTTTATTCTCTTTTTCCACCCTGTCCCTCCTTAGTAGGGTTTTGTTTCCAACCAATCCCTCCCTCAACTTGCCTTCTCTTCAAATATCCTTCCTCTCTTCTTACCCTTTTCTCCTAGTGTTTCTATCCCCCTTCTGTCCATTCCCTTCTCTTTCTTTTTTTTTTTTTAATCTCCCAATTCCCTGTAGTGGAAGAAATATTTCTATACACAACTGAGTGTATATGTTATTTTCTCTTTGAGCCCAAATTGATGAGATTAAAATTCAGACAATGTTTATGCCCCTCCCTTCCCTTTTTTTGGTTGTGACCTTCAGGCAGCCTAAAATTTTAAAAGTATCTCTCCTGTATCTCTTTCCCAAGTCAGCTGCTTTTCCTAGGAGGTGTTTTACATTGTCTTCTATTTTTTCATTCTTTTTTAGTTTATTTGATTGATTCTTTATGTCTCAGAGAGTCATTAGCTTCCATATCCCCAGGTATAGTTTTTAATATGTTATTTCCTTTAGTGAGCTTTTCTTTCTCCTTTTTCATTTGATTTATTTTTCTTTTAAACTTGCAGTTTTCTTCAGTGGATTTTGTTGTTATTTGCATTTAATCAATTGTATTTTTTAAGGAATAGATTTCTCAAGTAGATTTTTTTTTGCATTTGACCAATTTTATTTTTTTTATAAGATGTGGATTCTCTATTGCATACCTCTCATTTCTTTTCCCAATTTTTCTTGTACATTCTCTCTTATTTGATTTTTAAAATTCTTTATGAGCTTTTCCTAGAAAGGTCTTTGGACTTGATACCAATTCATAATCTTCTTTGAAGTTTCACATGTGGGCTCTTTGTCCTATTATGAGTTGGTATTTTGGGCTTCCCTATCACTTTATAATTGTTTTCTATAATTAAGGTTCTTTTATGTTTTTTGCGCATATTCTTTCTTTTTTTTCTATTTTATGACTTTTAAAATCTAGCTATGCTCTTGGGACACAAGAGACACTGTCCCAAGCTGCTTGTGAAGTTTTGAGCTTTGGCTTTGAACACATTGCCCTTTGTTTTTAGTGTCTTCTGGGGATAACCTCTGAGCCCCTTTAATATAAGTGAGAATGACCTTTCTTGAGGTCCTTTCAAGCTATCCTGAGTTGGATAATTGTTTCATTCTGTCTCTTCATAAGTTTTATTGTTCCAGATTCTGCCTTAAGACTTTTTTCATATAGTTTTTAAAGGAAACAGGGAGAACTTGAGAAGCTTCCTGGCTTTGCCCTGCCATTGTGGCCTATTGATGTATTTCTTAATCCTTTGCGTATATACTCACACATAAATACACATAGACACACACAGATAAATGGTTAGATAGATATGTGTATGTCTGTGTATCTGTGTCTGTGTATATGCAGCATATGTACATACATAAAATTTATATATATATATATATATATATAAATAAGTTAATATTTGCATAGAAAAATTACACATTTATACATATATATATAAATAGACAAGTCATGTATATGTATGTCTCTATAAATACACACATATTCACACATAAGCATATATATATTATACACACACACACACACACACATATATATATGTTCTGTTTTTAAGTTGTTTCAGTTGTATCCTCTTCTTTATTTCCTCATTTGGCAATTTCTTGGAAAATATACTGAAATAGTTTGCAAAATGACCTCTCCAGATTATTTTGTAGATGAAGAATGAAGGGAAACAAGAATAAGTGATTTGCCGAGGGTTAAACATCTATTAAATGCCTGAGGACAAATTTGAACTTAAGAAAATGTGTTCCTGATTCTCTATTCAGAGCTATCTAGAATTCATATACCTATATTCATTTATACATACATACACATACATACATGAATGCACACATGTCATGAATATTAGTACTTATATATAAATATATGTGTATGCCTGTGTTTGTATCTATGGATTTATGTATATGTATATGTCTATAGATACAGATATTCTAATATAGGTTATACGTACTTTATGTTGTTTATTATGATAAAACTTAAAAGCTTATATTCTTTGTACACAAAGACTTGGGTCACAACTTAGATTCACAAAATCCTTTACCCTTCACAAAGTGCTTTCTGTACATTGCTTTAATCAAACTTTCTGATGTTTTTCAGTTATTGTATTACAGTGTCTTCAGATAATAGATAGAAGGAACTTTAGAATGTATTTAGTTCTATCCCTTCATTTTGCAGAAGTGAATCTTGACACACAGTAAGGTAAAATAATTTGCTCAAATTCATCCAGATAGTGAGAGCTGCCCTTTATAATCAAGTCCTCTGACTTGAAATCTATCACTGTACCATAATCCTCCCATTGGGTAAAGAAATTGAGAAAGAGAGAAGCCAAATACCTTCTCCCAGAAAATATTTTGTAATTATCCAAATCAGAACAAGAAAGTAGTGCTTAGAATTCCAAATGCAATACTCTTATTGCTGTCCTAGAGCTTCTTTACCTTGATAATCAAATCAATTGTGTCAAACCAGTCATAGTTTTCACTGCATGGGAGATGACATTTTTTTGCACTATTAATTTAGCTTGATTTCTAAGTAGCCACTTGTCTTTATTTATAATTCCATTTGTTTTAGACTAGTAAAAGATGGTTTGATGCACTGTAACTATATTATTACCATGTATTGTAGTTTATACTTCAAGATTTATAAGTATTTATTTTATTATCAGTAGCCCAAATCTTCATTTGTGTAGTTAATTAAATTTATGACACCAAAATCATAGAATATATAGACTATACTTTTTTTTGTTTGTTTTTTTGCTTAGGCAATTGGGGTTAAGTGACTTGCCCAGGGTCATACAGCTAGGGAATGTTTAGTGTCTGAGACCAGATTTGATCTCGGGTCCTCCTGATTTCAGGGCTGGTGCTCTATCCACTGTGCCACTTAGCTGCCCCTAGACTATACTTTTATAAATTCTTTACTATAAACAAAACTATTTCAAAAGATCAGTTATATGTAGCTTAGTTTGTGCTCAAATAAATATATTTTGTTACCCTTTGTTTGAATGTTCTATTTTCATCATTACTTTTTAAAGGAAAAATATTCAAATATCCTGTAAGAGATATCATCTTAAGTGAAAGAAAAAAGACTCAATTTTAAAGAGGTAAAGCTCTTTATTTTGAAGGGTTGGGCTGTATAGAAAATATATTCAAATATTTCCAAAAATCTGTGATTACACTGACATACATATACATACATAGGTATACACCGCACACACACACACACACACACACACACCAATTTCAGAGCAAATTTGTGAAGATGACAAGGAGTAGATCTGTAAATACTCAGAGCTTAGATTAATGCTGCCACAACATAGATAAGCCCCATCATAGATAGATAGATAGTACCAATGTGGGAGAAAAACCGTGTAGTACATGGGTTGTCCATCTATATATGATTTTCATGGTTTTTTATTCATTTTTCGATTTGTTCTATGACTTCCTTTTTTAGTAATTCCTCTCTGATAACATCCCTTTGTACCACTTACAGTGAGAATTTTTTTATTGACCATATGCTGTAACCTGTTTGTATCAGTACCATTATCTTTTAAATCAGTCCCAGTTTTTCATAATGTTCAACTTTGCTCTTTCAGATGTCTGATGGGAGAGCACCATGTGCATAACACATTTGAATAAATTCAACTGGTATGTTTGATTGTCAAGTATTGTCTTATTTCTAAGTGTTCTGAAGTCCAAGTGACCTTTACAAATTTACAGATGGCTACTGCTAGTGTTCTGAGCTTGAATAGCAATGAAATTTCTACCTAATTAGACTAAGTCTCCTGATTATGTTATTACTGTTCAAAATTATTATTTGGATGAAAGTATTGAAGACTCAGTTAAAATATGTGGTACCTCATTAAACTTTCATAATTAATTTTTTTATCATGGATCAATTTATTGGATTATTTCAGTTTTATGTTCTAATGTAATCAAGACATCAAGATTATAGGCAGATCCTTTTAGGTGAAGGGAAGGAAAATAGAAAAAGTGTGGATCAGTGAGTACTCTACTGAAGCCAGGCTCAGATAGGCCAGTGGAATACCCAGAAGTTGGTAGACATTGAAAGTCAGGAAGGAGATACCAGCTCTAGAATGGAAAAGACTGAAAACAAATTTATCTTCTTCAAAATGTTTCCCTTTGCACATCCTTATTATTATAATATCAAACTCAGGGAAAAAAGAGAAGCATTTCTATAAGGAGAAAGATACCTAGCTAGATAACAAAAATTTAGTAACAAAGGAAGAGAAAGAGTTAAAGAATCTGGGACAGAGAAAATGCAAAACATAAAGGTGGGTTATGAGACTGCCAGAAGGGAAGTACAATCCTAAGAGACAGAGAGGCAGGATATAAGATAGAGGAAATAAGGGAAGCCTAGGGGCAGAGAAAAGAGCTTGCCTACCTTTGTAGAAGAGAGAGAATAGGAAAGACAGAGACATTAGAATCTGATGTGAATTAAGAGAAGGACAAAGAATATATATTAAGAAGAGGAGAAAGCAAGGGAATTAACATCTTAGAAAGAAGAGAGATGACAGGTAAAATCTGTAGATTAAAATGAAAATATATCCAAATGCCTTAAATATATATATTATATATATTTTGCTTCATTAAGTACTTTTTATGTTTTTCAATATTTTGTTAATTTATTGCATTAATTTTTGTACTACCAAGTTCATTTTTAAATTAAAATAAGTCAGAAGATAGTGGTCAAAGTCGTGTGAGTTTAAGATAAAAATCTGTTCAATAAAAATCTACTTGCTATACTTTTTTTAAACAAAAGTTTTACTTTCGGGTACTAGGCTTTATTAATTACTTTACAATCCTAAAATTGATGTATTGAAGGCTTTATTGAACTCTCTTTTAATACTGTTTCTGCCCAGGAGAAATTTAATAGTGATGGTAGAGCAAGATATTTTATAAAGTTTCATAAAGATTTAAAGCTGAAAGACACCTTCAAGTTTAATCTTGACATCTTGTCAAACTCCCATATATTATAAACTTAATCTTGAATGGTATTATTGGGTCTGATTATATTAAAACAAAATGTACTAAGTGCTACAGAGAATAGACTGCTGTATCTCAGCAAGGCCTGAGTTCAAAATCACTCCAACACTTATTGATTCTAGGCAGAATATTTAAATGCTTCAATTTCCTCATCTGTATAAAGGTATAATAAAAGTATATACCTTCCTTGGTGATTGTCAGGATAAAATGAAATACCATTTGTAAAGGATTTTATAAATATTAGAGCTTACCATTATTAGTAATTATAGCTTTTAATTTTATTTTTAACCAGAAATTCAGGTCTTCATTTTTTTAAATTAAAATCCAAACTACTTAATCAGTCAAATCACTAATCTCATCTGCCCTGTCAAACACATCTGCTATTATGCTCATTTATAACTCCATAGCATAGATTTTCTCATATTATTTTACCAACCTGGGATACATGGCAATAAGAAATTGAAAAACATATAAAGAGGGGAGTGACCAAGAAAATAGTTGTATATGAATATGATGGGATATTATTGTTCTATAAGAAACGATGAATTTGAGGAATTCAGGTAAAAAGGATAAGTGTTATATGACCTGACACATAGTAAAGTAAGGAGAAAGAGAAAGGCACTTTACATCATTGGAACAAGGTGAACAAAGAAACAGAAACAAAATAAAATGATATCGAACAACATTTAGTTTTAATAGTGAATTCTAGACTCAGAGATGAGATGAGGAAATGTATTATCTTTTATCCCTTGGAGAAAGGGGTGATGATGTGGTTGCAGGGGGTCACTATGGGTTCTGAATATTGATATACACTAAGATATAGTCAATATACCATCTGTCGTTGCTCAACTGTCTACCCCCACCCTTTGCTTTTTCTTTCAAATGACAACTTATTAGTCAAGAGAAAAGGTATATATGGAAATAACTACAAGAAGTGTTCATCATTAATGAAACTTTTCAAAACAAAGGGAATAAATTAATCTTTTCATTTTTTTTTCATTTTGGCTAGTAATCTTTTAGAGAATGTTTATATTAATCACAGGATTGTAGATATAGAATACTTATTATATTTTTTTTTTGGTTTGTTGTTCTTTTAACTCATTATTATCATCATTGTGTCTCTTATTTTCCTGGCTTTGCTGTATCAGTTAGAATAAGTCTTCACTTACTCCTCTGCATTTTTCATATACCTGACCTAATAGTATAGTTATATACTATCATTATATTGATGTAGCATAATTTGTTACTAAAATGATGAGCATTTGTCCTATTTCCAATTTTCTGTAACCACAAAACTGCTTTTGAAATTCAACCTTTTGTAAAAAGAGTTACTAGCACCTTGAAAACCTGCAGTGATTTCCTTGGAGTCATGCAAGCAACACCATGCAGTCAAAATGGGATAGCTTGCATTCTGAATGAAACATCTCCATGGGGCTATATAAGCTAGTGAGCTCTGTGGATTCCCTGGAGGCTAGGTAGCATTGTCAATGAGGCTACTCTGAAGACACTGTAAGAATTCTCCAGGAAATGGGAATGACTAGGTACCTATAGCTTCTTTTCATGGTTTAATTTACCTACATTGAGATCTGACTCATTTGTTCTCCTCAGATTTCTGCATTCCAAATTAGCCCAGCTCAGGCTTTATAACATAAAATAATAAGGATATATTTAACCTTAGTTGAAACATTTATGATGGGTAGACTTCACTTTGGTTAATCCAAGAATCATTTAATTCAGGCCAGAAAATATTTTCACGTACATCATTGTATTATTATTATTGTATTGTATTACTCCAGACACATTTGGAAAATCCATAGACTAGAATGCATGGCAGAGTAGATAGATACCTTGACTTGGATTCAAGAAAACTTCCATTCAAATGCTGCTTTAGATACACATTTTATAACTCTCTGAAAGTCTATTCTCTCAAACTCAGCTCATTCATCAATAAAATGTCAAAAACAAAGTATTTGCTTCATCTCAGGGGCTTACTCAACCCCTCTAATACTTCTCATATTAGAAGTAGTTCCATCTTCCAGGAACTGCCATTTTAAGGAAAAAATTCATATTAAAGACATATTCTTCTCTCTCCAGACTATGCTGATTCATCTCTACAGCACTTTGTCTACCATGCCTATATGAAGGGTACTTGAGTACCTCTCTTTTAAACTCAACTACCCATTGTAGCTCTATTTTATGTACCTACTTATTCATTACAATGTAAACTGTTGAGGGCAGGAATTGTCTTTCTTATTATTATTTTATTTCCAGAACTTAGCACAGTGACTGGAACTTAGTAAGTGCTTAATGTTTCTTAACTGCAAACCTTAAAGCACTATATAGTTTGAGCTACATAAAAGTAACATTTTGCAACCTTTAAAATTCTAGACTTTATAGGTATGTTATGGAAAAATAGATATCTCCAAGGAATAAAATTACTCTCATCTTTTGAAGGGTCTGAATATCGTCAATAAGGATTTATACAGAGTTACATGGAAAGACTTACATGAACTGATACAAAGAACTAGTCGCCAGGACAAAGAAAACATGCACAATGATTTCAACAATTTAAATAGAAAGAAGAGTAACAGAACAATGCAAACTGAAAGTTGTGGAAATTCGATGCTCAAGTTTAGTATCAATGAAGAGATGTGAGCACATCCTCCTGAAGCTTTTATAGAAGTGTTCTGTAAAACTGCATAAAATAAACAACTTTTTGAAATAAAGATTAGCAGTATGGAATATTTCAAATTTCTTCCTAGGTTTTTTTATGCTTTTCTAGAAGGAATGGCTCTCTGGTAAAGGATGAGAAAAGTAACCATGGGCTATAAAAGCAAAATATATTAATAAAAAAATTTTAAAACAACTTAATTTTCAAAAGTAATTTTTCTGTGCCAGGCACTCTGCTCAGTAACTAGGGCTAGAAAGATAGAATTAAACAGTTCTTTTTCTCAAGGAACATACACATACACTCTTCCAAGGGAAATAATAGGTACATACTTGAGTACTAATAAACAGATGTATATTTTTCATACCAAGTAATTTGAAAGGGAGTATTTGATGGACTAATGCAAAGCTAAATGTAAAAGATGGCTTTGAATTATGTCTAAAGGTAACAAAAGATTGTTGGAGATAGAGATGAAGAGAAAATCCATCTCTGATATAGGAAACTTTCAGAGACTTGAAGAAAGGAAATTAAGTTCTAAACATAAAGAACAGTTAAAAAAAAAAAAACCTTCCTTACAATCTAACCATTCTATTTTGTGATTATTTGTTGTGATAATTTGGGAGTGGCCATCACTCTCCAAGAACCAAGCTCACAGAAATACCACCTGTCACTTTCCTTTTTGACATGATACTGGGGCTATTTCCTCAAATTAACACTTCCTATTCATTGAGACAATTAACAAATCATGTACATCACTTGGAGAAAATAAAGCGATGTAATTACTTAGCATTTATTTTAATTACTAGCATAAGATACAATCATTTTAGTACACAGTAGTTTATGGTAAGTATAACATGTTAGTATCAAAAAGCCAGTGTTTCGGGAAGAAAATACATTTCATGCTCCCTTAGTCTAAGAGAAGAGATCCAAGGATAAATTCACCAAAAGAAAGAAGGTGCTTCAGTTTTTTAAACCTATCTGATTTATCAGTAACGAGGTGAACATAATCTTTGTTACTCACATAAGAAAATAACAGACCATGGTGCTAACAACCAGGGATCACTACCTGAGGAAAGGCTTACAAATGCTATGCACAATACAATTTTATCCATAAAAGACAATAGTTGTGCTTGAAAGGAAGCGTCTGTAAAGGACAATATAATGAAAAAAAAGAGAATTATTGCTGGCTCACTGAATTTAACTACTAGATTCATATTGAATTAGCAAAAATAGCTCCTTTAATATACTAAAATCTAATGAACAATTTTGAAATAAAGTAGAATTTGATATTTAAAGTACATATACACACATTAAAACTGCAGTTATTAGGTCTAATTCATCATTTGACTCAGTCTTTACTTTTTTTAAACAAATTTGAACTCTTAATAATTATTTCTTAAGAAATGATAAACAGGGGGCACCTAGGTGGTGATAGAGCACCAGCCCTGAAGTCAGGAAGACCTGAGTTCAAATCTGGTCTCAGACACTTAACATTCCCTAGCTGTGTGACCCTGGGCAAGTCATTTAACCTCAATTGTCTCAGCAAAAAGCAAAAAAAAAAAAGAAATGATAAACAGGATGATTTCAGAGAGACCTGGAGAGACTTACATGAACTGATGCTAAGTGAAATGAGCAGAACCATGAGATCAGTGTATACAGCAACAAGAAGATTATATGATGATCAATTCTGATGGACATGGACCTAGTATTTTCACTCTTTTTGTTGTTGTTTGCTTGCATTTTATTTTCTTTCTTATTTTTTCCAGTTTGATTTTGATTTTTCTTTTGCAGCAAGATAATTATATTAATATGTATGCATATATTGAATTTAAAATATTTTACCATGTTTAACATATATTGGACTCCTTGCCATCTGGGGGGGTGGGGGAAGGGAAGAAAATTATAAGACAACGTCTTTGTAAGGGTTAATGTCAAGGAATTATCCATGCATATGTTTTGAAAAAGAAAAAGCTTTAATAAATAAATAGCTGAACTCTAAAAAAATTATTATTTCTGTCTCCCAGCACTTTATTTAAAATTCTCATATGTACTTAACACATATCATTTTATATTATAGTTATTCATCTCTGTCCACCCAGAGAGAGGATTGTGGGAACTGAGTATGGACCACAGCATAGTATTATCACTCTTTCTGTAGACGTTTGTTTGCATTTTGTTTTCTTTCTCAGTTTTTTTTTTTTGCTTCTTGATATGACTTTTCTTGTGCAGCAAGATAACTGTATAAATATATATATATATATATATATATATTGGATTTAACATAGATTTTAACGTATTTAACATGTTTAGGACTACCTTCCAACTAGGGGAGGGAGTGGGAGAAAGAAGGAAAAAAATTGGAACAGAAAGTTTTGTAAGGGTCAATGTTGAAAAATTACCCATGCATATGTTTTGTAAATAAAAAGCTTTAATAAAATTTTAAAAAGAAGAATATTACATGTAATATGAAAAAAAATCTTATTTAATCTTTGCTTCTTCCAAAGTTCATAGCAGCGAGTTTTGTATATAGGTTGTCAAAAGGTAGTTAAGTGACACAGTGAATAGAGATTTGAGTCTGGAATCAAGAAGACCTGAGTTCAAATTCAGCGTTAGGGACTTATTAGTTATTTAACTCTTGACAAGCCACTTTACCTTTGTCTGAGGTATTTCAATTGTAAAATAGGAATAATAATAGCAGCTGCCAAATGGTTGGTAGGAGGATCAAATGGGATATCTGTAAAGTACTTTGGGTTCTAAGTATTAAAACATCGTGTGGGTTTAATAAATGCTTATTTCCTAGTGTGCACTTAAAATGAGTGACTTATTGAAGTTTGTCTAATTCCATATAATGATAGCCTTGAATATTTAAGGAATTAATGAATTGTGCTACTAGTGGCATACTAGCTACCATACAGTAGAAAGAATATAATGTGGAGTTCTAGTTAAAGTCCTAGGTTTATCTTTACTAAATGTGAATAAGTCTTTGAACAAGTCACGTAATTTCTCACTATCTTAGTGTTAATATATTATCTTTTACATAAAGCTGTTGTAAAGATCAGGTAAGATAATGACACAAAGTACTAATAAGACTATTGGGCACTTCAGAAATGTCAGCTACTATTTTTAGTGAAGGAGACCAGATAGAAAATAGAATACTACATATATCTATGGTATAAAAGAAATAATTCATCTAATTAAAAGCATATAAATAGATGGGACAGAGGCAAGATGGCAGAATAAGGGCAGGGGTGCACCCAACTTCTCTCATAAGCCATTCCAAATTTTTTTAAATAATAACTCTAAACAAATTTTAGAGCATCAGAACACCTAAAAACACAGAGTAGAACATTTTCCAGTTAAAAGCAACTTAGAAGGTCAACGAAAAAGTCTGTGACATCAGGGTAGGAGTCCAGTATACACACTCAGTGCAGGCTACACAATCTCAGCCCTGGCCCCAGCCTCTGAATCAGCAGTAGTACTGGTGGCTTCCAGACCTCTCAGCCCAGAGACACCAAGGAAGACATGAGAAGAAAAGGTTTGTGGCAGCAGGGTGGCAGTCCAACTCATAATCCCAGTGCAGATAGTGGCAGCATGGTCCAAGGCCTGGACTATCCCAGGCAAGGCTGGATCTCTGAATCAGCAGCAATGCTGGAGGTTCTAAACGTTTCAGTCCCAGGGACATCAGGGAAGATTTGGAAGTTCAGCAGAGTGACTGTGTCAACAGGGTGGGAATCTGGTGTTCAGTCCAAATGCAGATCATGCCCCCATCCCAAAATCAGTGACCCCAGCATCAAGCAAAATAAAACTCTATGGCTTCAGCACACTAGGTCTTACAGCTACATACAGCAAGTCTGGGACACTTTCTAACAGTTACAGGCAGAAAACAGTGCTTGTGGTCAGATCCCTGGAAGGATTTCTGAAAGCAGCTGCACAAAACCCCTGAAGCTTAAGAAAGTGTACCCTCCATTTTGGAAACAGAGCCCTACTTTAATAAAGAGTTAAATGTCTAGGAATAGGCTAAGGAAATGAGCAAACAACAGAAGCAGTTTCTGATCGTTAAAAGTTATTATACTGACTAGGAAGATCAAAATACACACTCAGAAGATGATAACAAAGTCAAAGTTCCTACATCTAAATCCTCCAAGAAAAATAAAAATTGGGCTCAGGTGATGAAATCCCTTTCAAAAGGGATTTTGAAAACCAAGTGAGATAGAGGAAGAATTAGGGAAACAATTGAGAGTGATGCAAAAGTAAAAAGCTAATGAGTGAAAGAATGCCTAAAAAAGCAAAACTGGTCAGTTTGGAAAGGAAAATAATTCCTTCAAAAACAGAACTGAGGATAGAGTCATGATAGTAGACAGAAGACAAGTCTTTGCCTGTGTTCAGACTTTTTTTGGCTTCCCTCAGAACACCAGACCAATCCTCTGGACATGTTTTGAAATGACAGAACCCATACATATTTGGAGTGTAACAAATTTCCAGCAGAAGATATCTTGGAAATATTTCAAGAAAGATCTGCCTTAATTAGGTGGGATGGGGAGACGAAGTGTAGGGAGTGCCACAGCAGAGCAGCCTTGCACTTGTGGAGAATTTAGTGGGAGGCTCTTAGCCAAAATACTGCAGCACTGGCTACTCTGTCCTGATTCAGAAGACAGTGGATCAACAGACAAGGTATGAGGCATCCAACACAATTATAGAAAGCCCTGAATCTCAGCATAACAAGCATAACTTTGCCCCACCCAGACCAGAAAGGAAGCCTGCATTACCTGCCCCAGCACAGCAAAACCCTTCTCACACAATAGAGGAAGGTTGGGAAAATCTTCTCTTTACGCTAGGAGAAAAAAAAAAAACTCTGACCATACAAAGCTATTATGTCCCCGAGGACATTAAAATGCCTTTAGATGAAGCCTCAAAGGGTGGTTGGTCTCCAACTCAAAAACTTGATATCTAATTGAGTCAGAATTCAAAGAAGGATTCTTGGAAGAATTCAAAAGAGATCTTAAAAGAGGATTAGAAGGAAAAGGGAAAAGGAAATGAGAGGTTTGAAAAAGGAAATATAGAAATTGTCTGAAGAAAGCAAAGCCCTAAAAAAATTTGGGAAAATGGGGAAAAAGTATACTAAAGAAAACCACTTTCTTAAAAACTAGATTTGGTAAAGCAGAAAAAGAAAAAAAATAACTCTTTGAAAAACAGAAATAGTGAAATGAAAAAAAAATCCAATGAACAAAACAACTCATTAAAAGTTGAACTGGCCAAACCAAAAAAAAGGAGATTAAAAAAGCTAACTAAATAAAATAATTCACTAAAAATTTGAATTGACAAATGGAAGTACATGACTCAATGAGATGTCAAGAATCAAGGAAATAAAACTAAAAAAAATTGAAAAAAATAGAAGAAAATGTAAAATACCTTACTGAAAAAACACCTGACCTGACCAATAGATCCAGGAGAGACAATCAAGAATTATTGAACTAATTGAAAACCACAATGAAAAAGAATTTGGACAACATCTTTCAAGTAATCATCAAGGATAACTGCCCTGATATCCTAGAAGCAGAGGGTAAAATAGCCATTGAAAGAATCCACAAATCACCTCCTGAAAGAGAGTCCAAAATGAAAACTCCAAAAAATATAGTAGCTAAATTTCAGAATTATCAGATCAAGGAGAAAATACTTCAAGCAGCCAGAAAAATAATTTAAATATTGAGGAAGCACAATTAGGATTATCCAGAACCTAGCAGCTTCTACTTTACAGGATGGAAGTCCCTGAAATATGATATCCTGAAACCAAAGGAGCTTGGACTGCAGCCAAGTAACAACTAACCAGCAAAACTAAGCATTATTTTTCAGAGAAAAATATGGATATTCAATGAAATAGAAGATTTTCAATTATTTTCATGATAAGACCAGAGATAAACAGAAAATTTGTTCTTCAGATATAGAACTCAGGAGAAACATAAGAAATTTAAAAAAAGAGAGTGGGAAAACCCTATTTTTTAAAAAAAGATTAAAATACCCCTATATGGGAAGAAGTATATATGTATAACTTCTGAGAATTGTATCTTCATTAAGGGTATACTTATATGGTGTAAGTATAATTAGGCTTTATTATGATATATACAAAATAAACTAGGGGTGGAAATGGATTGTATTGGAAGAAGAGGAAAGGAGAGGTAAAATGGGGTAAATTTTTTCACATGAAGAGGCAAAAAAACACTTTTACAGTTGAAGGAGAGAAGGAGAATGGGCATTGTTCAAATCTTAATCTCATCAAATGTTGCTCACAGAGAGAATATCATATATATTCAGTTAGATATACAAACTTGTCTCACCCTATAGGGATGTAGAAGGGGAAAGGGGAAAGGAAAAGGGTGAGGGGGTGAAAAAAGGGAGGCATTTGAGGGAAGTGTTGCTCGGAAGGAATACATTGGTGAGGAGGGATGGGGAAAAACAAGAAAGAAGCAAACCTTGGGAAAAATAAGATGGGGAAATACAAAGTTAGTAATCTTAACTGTGAATGTGAATGGAATGAACTCTTCAATTAAATGGAAGCAGATAGCAGACTAGATTAAGAGCCAGAAACTTACAATACATTGTTAACAAGAAACATTTGAAACAGAGAGATACATACAGAGTAAAAGTAAAAGGCTGAAGCAGAATCTGTTATGCTTTACCTAAAGTTAAAAAAAAAAAGCAGGAATAATGATCCTGATCTCAGATGCAGCAAAAGCAAAAATAGATCTAATTATAACACATAATGAAGGTAAGTACATCTTGCTAAAGGATACCATAAAAATGAAGTAGCATCAATACAAACATATATGCATCAAGTGGTATAGCATCCAAATTCTCCAAGAGGAAAAGTTTAAAAAGTTTCAAAAAGAATAGACAACAAAACTATACTAGTGAGGGATCTCAACTTTGCTCTATCACAAGTAGAGAAATCAAATCACAAAATAAATAAGAAAGGAGTTAAGGAAGTAAAAAGAATTTTATAAAAATTAGGTATGATAGATCTTTAGGGAAAATTGAATAGGGACAGAAAGGAATATATTTTTTTTCTCAGGGGTACAAGGAACCTACACAAAAATTGGCCTTGTATTAAGGCATAGAAACCTCAAAATCAAATGCAGAAAGACAGGAATAGTAAAAGCATCTTTTTTTATATGATGATACAAAAAATAATACATGTAATAAAAGGTCAGAACAAAATAGATCAAAATTTAATTGGAATTAAATAATCTAATCCTAAACAATGAATAGACAAAACAACAAATTATAGAAATAATCCATAATTTCATATAAAAAGTGACAATAATAAGACAGCATACCAAAATTCATGGTATGCTGCCAAAGCAGTTCTAAGGGGAAGTTTTTTATAACTCTACATGTTTATTTTCATAAAACAGAGAAAGAGAAGATCAATGTATTCACCATACATTAAAAAAGCTAGAAAAGAACAAATTAAACACCCCCATCTAATTAAATACTAAATTTGAAATTCTAAAAATAAAGGGGGAAATTAATAAAATTGAAAGTAAGAAAACTATTGGATAAGTAAATAAAAGTAAGAGTTAGTATTATGAAAAAAATAGCTAACTCTTCAATTAATCTGATTTGAAAAAGGTAAGATGAAAACTAAATTGCCAGTAACAAAAATGAAAGTTTGAATTTACCACCAATGAAGATTAAATTAAAGCAATAATTAGGAACTATTTTGCCCAATTGTATGCCACTAAATCTAAGGGATAATCTAATGTAGATTGTTCAGGTTAACAGATAAGGAAACAGATTACTTAAATAGTACCATTTTAGAAAAAGAAATTGAATAAGCTATTAATGAACTGCTTAAGAAAAATATCTCCAGGACCAGAAGGATATATAAGTGAATTCTACCAAACATTTAAAGAACAATTGATTCCAATATTATGAAAATTATTTGGAAAAATAGAGGAAGAAGTCTTACCAAATTTCTTTTATGACACAAATATGGTTGTTATATATAAATCAACTAGGTCAAAACAGAGAAATAAAATAAAATAATAGACCAATTACTATAAGGGATATTGATGCAAAAATCTTAACTGAAATATTAGCAAAGATATTACAGCAAATTATCATTAAGATCATACACTATGGCAAAGTAGGATTTATACCAGTAATGTAGAACTGGTTCAATATCAGAAAAACTATTAGCATAATTGACTATTTCAATAATGGAACTAATAGAAATCATATGATTATCTCAATAGATGTAGAAAAGCATTTGACAAAATTCAACACCAATTCTTACTGAAAACACTAGAGAGTATAGAAATAAATGGAGTTTTCCATAAAATGAGCAGTAGTATCTAATATAATAAATATATTATTCATTTATTATATATATTATATGTACATATAAAACTATTCATCTTATTGTTGAAAAGAGCCATGTACATCAGAATTGAACATGATATAACCTTCTTGTTGCTGTATATCATGATCTCTTGATTCTGCTCATTTCACTTACCATCAATTCATGTAGGACTCTCCAGGCTTCTCTGAAATCATCCTGCTGGTCGTTTCTTACAGAACAATAACATTCCATGACATTCATATACCGTAATTTATTCTGCCATTCTCCAATTGATGGGCATCCATTCAGTTTTCAGTTTCTAGCCACTAGAAAAAGGGCTGCCACAAACATTTTTGCACATGTGGGTCCCTTTCCTTCCTTTAAGATTTCTTTGGGATATAGGCCCAATGGAAACCCTGCTGGGTCAAAGGGTATGCACAATTTGATAACTTTTTGAACATAGTTCCAAATTGCTCTCCAGAATGGTTGGATCCATTCACAGTTCCACCAACAATGTATCAGTGTCCCAGTTTTCCCACATCCCCTCCAACATTCATCATTATCTTTTTCTGTCATCTTAGTCAATCTGAGAGGGGGGTGGTGGTACCTCAGAGTTGTTGCATTTCCAATAATTTAGAGCATTTTTATAGGAGTATAAATGGTTTTAAATTCTTCATCTGAAATTTGCTTTTCCATATCCTTTGACTATCAATTGTAGAATGGCTTGAATTCTTAGACATTTGTGTCAATTTTCTATATACTGTAGAAATAAGGCCTTGTTCAGAAGCTTAGTTATAAATTTTTCCCAGTTTATTTTTTCCCTTTTAATCTTGTCTGCATTGGTTTTGTTTGTATATATTTTTTTTACTTAACATAATCAAAATTATCCATTTTGTATTCCATAATGTCTAGTTCTTCTTTGGCCACAAATTCCTTCTTTCTACACAGATCTGTTGTAATTTGATTATAGTATCACTCTTTGTGTCTAAATCATGAACCCATGATGTGGGAAATGTTCTGAATATAAAGTAATAGCAATGTTCTGGGATGGCCAGCTAAAAATGACTTTGGTATTCTCAGTAGTATAATCATCCATAACTACTCTGAGGGACTTATGATGAAAAATCCTATCCAAACCCAGATAAGGAACTGATTGAAAAAAGCATATCTCTCTTTCTCTACTTCATTTTTTCTTTTAAACTTAGTTTTTCTTCAGGGTTTTTCTTTTCATTAGAGTGGGAGATCTATATTTTCTTTTATAACTTGACATTTTTTGTTTTGTATAACCACTTGTGTTTTTTTTAAATGTGGGTATGGATAAAAGAGAGAACTTAGATCTCAGAAATTTTAAAAACAAATGTAAAAAGGTTATTTTGAATATAGCTGGAGAAAATATTAAACAAATAAAATGAGTTTAAAAAAGCATAGAAATATTATTTTAGATAGAATTAGACTTTGTTACAATTCATTTGTGTAATACAAAATTTATAAAATATTTACTACTACCAAATTTCCTTAGTTTGGAACATGTAAGAATATTTTTTAAAAGTACATGTAGGGGGCAGCTAGGTTGCGCAGTGATTAGAGCACCAGCCCTGAAGTCAGGAGGACCTGAGTTTAAATCTGGTCTCAGATACTTCCTAGCTGTGTGTTCCTGGGCAAGTCACTTAACCCCAATTGCCTCAGCAAAAGTACTTGTGAGTATTTACTTTCTGTCCCATTGAAAATATATTTTAAAAGTTATTTGACAAAGAAGGCTGGTGGCTAAAGAGCTGGATTATGAATCAAAAGACCTGGCTTTTCTAGCTCAGTTTTGTCAATCCTAACCATTTGTCCTGCGGCAGAATCTCTAAACTCTCTGAGAAAGCCTGGCAAGATATTTATTATTTGAAATGATTAGTACTATTAGAATAGATCAAGCATGATTGGTTGGTTGTTTTCCTTTTCCCTGAAAAAGGACCAAAATGGCATCACCAAGTTAGAATCAAATTACATTATATCTGATTATGGTTTATCAAGTTAATACAAGCTTGTAATGCTCTCCAACAGATCCAACACAAATAGTCCATATGTACATTTGGGATGGATTTTCTAACTTTGCTCATCTTATATTTCTTTTTTCTGCTTTGTTCACAGATTACAGCACCTTCTCTGATGAGAGCATACTATGCTGGGAGGACTTGTGGCAGTCTCTCCTATGTCATACAATGAATCCTAAAGCTTTTAAGATAGATCTTTAGAGTATATCTGTATTCCTTTTTTTTCATCACTATGTAAGCACTTGCCCTGTTTGAGTTCTCCATAGAATAGCCTTTCTGTGGCAAATGTACATTTGGAATTCGAACAGTATATAGCCAGACCAGTGGAGTTGTGCTCTCTGAAGGAGAGTATGAATGCTTTGCAAGTGAGTTTGAGAAAGGGCCTCAGTGTCTGGCATCTTATCCCACTAGGTGACCTTCAGAATCTTCCTAAAACAATTCAAATGGAAGCGATTTATTTTCCTTGCATAACATTGGTATACTGTCCAAGTTTCATGGGCATACTACATTGAGATCAGCATCACAGCTCTGTAGAACTTACATATGGTAGTCAGTCTAATACTTTTTCTCTGACACACTTTCTTTGAAAGCCTACCAAACACTGAGCTAGCTCTGACAATGAATGTGTCAATCTTATTATCAATATGTACATCCCTGGCAAATATACTGCCAAGATAAGTGAACTTATCCACAGTATTTAAAACATCTCCATTTATTGCAATTGATAGTTTCATATATAAATGATGTGCGGCTGGCTGATGGAGCATTTACATTTTCTTGGTGTTAACTGTTAGGCCAAAATTCATATAAGCAGGAGAGAATCAATCCATACTTTGTTGCTTCTTAGCTTTGAAGGTTTCATTCAGTGCAGGATCATCTGCAAACAACCCAAAAAATAATGCACCAACACTCCCTGCACTTTAGTTTTGCCTTGTAGACTTTTCAGGTTGAAGAGTTCACCATTAGATGACATTTAACAACATGGCTGAAAGCTGAAAAAGCATGGTAGAAATCACACAGCCTTGTTTCATTCCATTGGTGACAGTGGAAGCAGGAGAGCATCTTACATTACTTAAAACCTGTTTGTGTGCCATCATGAAGCTGATACATAATACTGATGAACTTTTCTGAGCAAACAAATTTTGCCAATTTTTAAAAAGCCCTCATATCTATCAAAGATCTACATGTTCAGACATACAGACATTGTGTACAGATATTCTGCTTCTGATATTCCCTCTAGATTTTTGAGCAGCAAACACCATACTGACTATTCCTTGGTCCCTTCTGAAGCCACACTGGCTCTCAGCTAAATAACCATCTTCCAGGTGAAGGATCAGACTTATAAGGAGGACTCTGGCAAAAATCTTGCCAGCAATGACTAAGAGAGATACTCTATCCCCTGTGTCTATTACTAGACAATCTATTCCTTTTACCTTTTTAGAGATGGACAATGGAGGCATCCTTGAACTCATCTTGCCATATCTTTCTCTTGCCATATAATCTTGAAAAATTCAGTTAGCTTTTGTATGAGCAATGGAATCCTACCTCATAAATTTCAGCTGCTATAGTATATCCCAGCTTCTTTGTCATGTGAATAAATCATTTCTTCAGTTGGAACTTCAGCTAGATGGGGATAAACTTCTACCTGAGGTAAATGGTCAATGGCTTCAACATTGATTTATGATGGTTTGACAACAGTACAAAAGTGTTCAGCCCATCTCTCTGGAATCATGTCCTTATCACTAACAATGTAGCTTCATGAGCACTGAGTAGTCAAGATGAACCATAGGTTTTCAGCCCATAAATAATTTGGGGGCTTCATAAAAGTGTCATGGATTGTTACTATCAGCATAAAACTGAATTACATCTGCCTTCTTACTCAGCCAAGAATCCTGTATCTCTCTAAGCTTTGCTTGTAACTACCTTTTGGTAGAATTAAATGCTGCCTTCTTGGCTATGTATGAATTATGCTGCTGATATACCCTGTAGAGTTCTTGTTCTCCTTCCTCCCCATTTATTTTCCTTTGAATTTCCCCATCATTTTATCAAACTATTCTGGATATTTGAAAGTTTTTCTGACCCAGATGAGCAAATGCAATGCTATATACCAAATAAATGAAAGCTACTCACTCCTTTTCTATTCCACTGTTGCCAACTCTGCTGGCTCAATTTTCCCTCTAAGTTAGCAGCAAACTGTTCTCTCTCAGAAAATTGCTCTAATCTGTGACATTAATTCTTCTGGTAGTCATTTTGCCTCGGGGCTGCTTCTTTTGTTGAATGCAAGTATTTAGTTTGGAGAGAATAAGTTTGTGAACAATCCAGCAAACTGTATCATACATTACTTGTCACTCTAAGATCCTCTCTGTGTCTTCTCCATACAATAAAATAATCTATTAAATGCCTATGTTTGTTATGAGGGCCCTTCGACAAATTTTGTTTCATATAGGTTAATGGAAGGCAGTGTTAGTGATGAGAGGGCATTAGATGCACGTCTTCATTAATAAATGACCATTGCTATTGTTTGTTCCCAACTTCATTCATCTCAAGAACTCCCTGCTATGTCTGGTCATCTGAGCTTCTTCTAGCATTGGTTCCCCAGAATTATAAGCTTGTTTTTCCTGCTCATTGATGAAAAGGATCTCTGGTGCTTCATAAATTGTTTCCTTGATCACATCAGGGTTTAACATGGTGGGAGTATAGGCATTTATGAGAATGCCATGGCATTTTCCTGCAAGTGGCAATCACATTGTCATGACCCTGTTGTTTGGTCCTTTTGATAGGCATACAAGCCTGTTGACTAGATTAGTTTTGATTGCAAAACCTACACCTCTTTTCTATCCTTGCTACTATTCCAGAAAAATATGTATTCAGCACTGGCCTTCACTTGACAGTTTTATCTCACTTAGGATTTCTCTTTGAAAATGGAATTTATTGTGTTCTTTTCCAACAAGAGTTATTTGTCTTTCAGAGCTATTGGATGTTGTCTATAAGTATGAGCATGTTTTTTGTACTGATGATGAGTGGAATCAACTTTGCAAAAGTCATTGTACTTTTTTTGTTATTTTGACCACAGGATGGTCAAACTGTTATCATATTCGGATCAGAGTTAGGACAATTTTTAGGATACCTTTTCTAGTCCCTTCCTCACAGCTGGAGGTGAGTGGTGTTATTCTTAAAAGGCTGCTCAGATACCTAGAAGGTCCTGAATCTCGCTGCTACTTCTATCGAGAAGACTATCCTGTGGTTTGAGCCTTCTATATTCAGGATTATGACTACAATTCGAGGGTATACACACCTGCTGCTTTATCACTTACCTTTTACCACAAAACTTTGAGATAGAAATAAATGATAAATTATATATAGGTGATGTCTTTTGCTTCACGGGTCAATTGGATTTAAGTGAGGCAGAGTTGCACAAAGTCCTCAACCATGGCAAGACAAAGTCAAAATGAGTGGAGATGACTACATGTAGCTTATGACCTTGGTGTCTTCAGCATCTCACCAAGTTCTAAGGGTTCACAGTATCTCCTTTATCTATTTTCATAGTTGAATAACAAATTTTTCTCATGCACACATTCCACCAGAGGAAGTTACTACATGCTTGGAGTAAACAACCCCCCTAACTCAATGGGTTTGAGTCCTTTCAGTTATCCTCAAGTTGGTTCGGGCTGCCTGCCAAAAATTGTGCAAACAAGTCTGGCCACTGTGTCAGAGAAGAAGGAAGAACAGGAGGAGTAGAAGGAGGAAAAGGAGGATGAAGAAAAGGAAAAACAAAATTAAACAAAATAGAACCAACAGAATAATTTAGGAGATTATAATATGTTAAAAGAAAATTACTTTAAAAAGATGTAAAATATCTGATTAATATATAAAGGCAATTTATGATATCAAAAAAAGTGATGCTGAAATAAGCCCTTAAAACCCCTAGTTTTTTGTTAGTGATGAGATTCACTAGAGACAGAGAATAGTATAATCTGAGTAAATTGTAAATTTTATTTTCTTGAGTATAAATATCTATTATCTAGGAATAATCTTATTTTGTGGAAAGAAAAAAGTGAAAAAGAGGATGGTGATCGTGATTTAAAAGAAATAAAAAGCAAGAATCAAAATATTAAAAAATATACAGAGCTGAAAAAATTCAGGAGACAGCAGAAAGCTTAGTCTTGGAACTGATATATAACTTAGAATGCATTTAAATAAAAAAAAACTGACTCACAGTTTCCTATAAGAATCCTCTTCTTTTAATTTTTTTTTGCCTATACATTTATATGGTATTTAATCATTTTCAATACTTTTTTAGATATGCTATCTCATTTAATTTTTATAATAACCCTATGAAGTAGAGTTGTATTATTATCCCTGTTTTTACACATGAGAAAACTGAGTGTGAAAGGTTATAAACTGTCCAACAGCCCTCTATTATTAAGTATCTGAGGAACAATTCAGATCTTCTTGACTCCACTGCATTAGTGAGCTTAACATTAGTGGGCTTAACATTCATGATGATATTTAAGTTTATAATTTTCTTTTAAAAAAGATAAAAATTAAATCTATTTGAAGGTCAGTTTCATCATTTGTAAAACAAGAAATTTGTACCTGCTGACCTCTTATATCCCTTTTAGGTATATGCTATGATCTATTATTTAAATATTCATGAGGATGAATATTCTTAAGTTTTTCTGATTTATAAATGCTAAAAACTCACATTGTAAGTATTACTAAATTACCATCATTAACTAATGTAAATCATAATATCAGTTTTTGTCCCACCTACATCACCCTCCTCAGTCTCAATTTAATTCCCATTATGGGACAGACCCAACATAAGAGGCTGCTGGTTTTATGTGACTGGCAAGGCTTGCCAGTCTCTTGCTGACTTTTTGCTATTCATTTCATTGAGTTCCACAGCTGTTAAGACACCTGTATCCTCCATTTGATGGAGGGAATTTATGGTTCTGTAGTAACAGAAAGCTGGCATACTCATAGTTGTCATCATCATTAATACACAAGAAAAAAGGATTTCCACTTTCTTGTTTTTCAAGACAACATGTGTTCTTTCATATATTTTACAAGTACAAATCCATTTATTTATATTCAGCTTTTGGCTGTCTAAGCAACAAAAGATTTAAAATTCTCATCACTTTGGAATAGCTCTGTCTATGTGGAGTACAGCTGCTCAATGACAACTGGAGATTGATAAGAATTTGTCATTTCCATCAAATACAGAAAGGTCTTGGTGTGTTTAACACTGTAAAGGAAATCCAAAGTGGCAGAAATACTAGAAAGGGCATTTGCCTGCATATCAAAGTTAAAATCCTTTTGCATTATTTTAAATATATAGTCTCTGAATCTAAAAACCCTACAGAACCAATGATTTGAAGATATTTCTCATTCTTTATTCCTTTCGGTCTTTTCCTTAGAGCATATATAAACTGTGACACAAGAAAGCTGAAAAGAAATGTATATACATATACACATATATATATGTATATATATACATACTTTCACAATACATGCATACAAATATGTATACACATATTTTATGTATCTATATGTGTATATAATATATATGGACAAATTATGCATGCATTGTGTATCTGTGTATATATGTATATACCTATATCTATTGATTTATCTGTTGTTTCTATGTACCAAAACAAATGTTATTCTCCTAAGTGAAATAATGTGATGTGTTTTAACTTTCTACTTAAAACAAGGAGAGAGATAGAGAGACAGAGACAGAGAGAGAATAAACATTGATTAAATTCCTACTATGTGCTAGGCACTCTATTAAATGCTTTTCAAATATTATCTCATTTTATCTTCACACAAAGGCTGTGAGATAAAAGTTATGATCCCCATTTTATAGTTGCTCAAACTGAGACAGATAGAGGATAAATTCTTCTATATCTCAAGCTTGATTTGGGCTAAACATTCTATCTATCCCCAACTAGTCCACATGAACATTTTCCTTACATAGAGCATGCTATTTACCTGAAAAAATCATTCACTTTGCAAATCTTAGAAGAATCTAAAATACTCATGATGAGCATACATAGTCTGAAATATATTTCCCTGAGGAACTACATGTGAGAAATGACATGAGAAATATTATCTAGAAAATGTAAAACAGAAAAAGAAGTTGAACAGTCATGTAGTGGAAGTGCTATCCTGATAGATGAAAAAGTCATAGCTATCTTCTCTTGTTGCTCAGTCTTTGGAAGTCTGATTAAGCCTATGGACCTATCCTTAAAAGAATGAATGAATAAATTAATAAATGGATGAATAATTTATTACTTGTTTTTCAAGTACAAGACACTGTTATGTATTAGGGATTTAAACAGAAAATTAACACATTCTCTACTCTCAAAGAGTTCACTTTATAAAATGGTAAACAATGTAAATGGAAGTTTTTAGTTAGAAGTTAGAAAAGTCTTATGGCACCTTAAGCTTCTAAAACCAATAAAGTTCTATGTGCATAAAACAATATGTAAAGAATTGAAAATGGAAACCAATCATATAGAAATATACTTAACAAGACATTAAAAAATGTTGCCAAACTTAAGGTTAAGAATCTCTGAATTAGATCAGAGTATCTACCATAATACATAGATTTTCTATGAAGAATTTATAGGATGAAAAAGAACAAAAGACGCAATCTGTCACATTTGAGAGAGTACTAACATGAACAGATCAGAGATCCACTAAGTATAGAAAGATAATTGAAGACTGACTATAACATTTTAATAAAAATGAAAAGCTAATGAGGTCAGGTAAAAGTCATATAGAATAAAGCCAAAAATATAACAATGAACATTTTTCCCAATCACAAAATTACCAGTGGCAGAGAGACAAGTAAGGCTTATTCAGAGAAAGAAGGAAGATAAATGGCATAAAAAAACATATGCATCATCTTAATTACAAATTCAACAAATACTTATATGTCAGGCATGCTTCATACTCAGAACACAAAGACAAAAAATGAAATAGTCCCTGAACTCCTGGAATTTAAATGAGGGTTCATCAGGTACGCAGATTAGCAAATAAAAAGTTATTTTGTCTTAACTAGACATAAAATTTCAGTGATGGTATATATGGCTTTACTCTCACCAGTGGCCAATAGGTATTGATATATCGATATAAAGATATATTGGGTCTTAGAAAGTTGTGTGGGAGCATTGAGAGACTAAATAGAATACTAGTCAGTATGTGATAGATGAAGGTCTTGAACCCAGGTTATTCTTATCCTAGACTGGCTTTTTAAAAATCTATTACTTCAATATTTCATTCTGACTTTTTAGGCATTAGGAATGGTATATATATTTTTCAAACTAAATTTTGTTTTCCCCCAATTATTAAGAATTGATTTCTTCTTCTCCTTACTCTTTCCCAAAATGGGCAGGAGGTAGGGGAACAGAGCAGAGATAAACAAAACAAAAATCTTTGTAACAAATAGGTATAATGATGAAAAAACATACTGTCTATATCCTAAAATGTATATGTTATATGGTTTAATTTATTCCATCAACTTTCACATTGGCAGGTTAGATCTCCTAGGCAGTGGTGATTATTTCTAACTTCTATGGTAACCTAGAAGAGTTGGGGAATCTGAACCCGTCAAGGCTGCCATATGCTTTTAAATAATTGAGTTCT
This sequence comes from Myrmecobius fasciatus, assembly GCA_023553655.1. Lineage (NCBI taxonomy): Eukaryota > Metazoa > Chordata > Mammalia > Dasyuromorphia > Myrmecobiidae > Myrmecobius > Myrmecobius fasciatus. Next base: position 11,612 of record JAJPUD010013957.1, on the reverse strand, counting down.
TCTAACTAAAGAAAGACATAAGGCCTAATATGAATATGTCAGAATCATAAAGAATGATATTTTTCAAACAGTAATCAGAGATTGATCATTGAGGAATTCCTTCTTGGGCCTACATTTTGTGGAGGATTTCAGATAACTACATTCTCTATTTGGCCATGTTTTTGAATTCTTTACTTCAAAATCATGCTCCTAGAATATGTTAATGGTATCTATTTTCTCTCTGATTTTTATCCACTTTTTGTGTATTATCTTTCCTGTATTGTAATGTAAGCTCTTTGAAGACTTCTCTTCTTGATTGTTTTTACATCTTTTGTACTTTTGTCTGTCACATAGTGCTTAACCTATGCTTGTTTTCTTCCTTTGTTCTTTCTTTCAGCAATAGTAAATGCTAATCATCTTGATCTTTGTGGGCACATCTATGTATTTCTTGTAACTTGGTAGATTTCTACACATGCCTGTCTCTTCTTGACTTTATTTTTTTTTCTTAGCAAAGACACTGGAGTTGTTTTTTTTTTTCCCTCCAGCTCATTTTTCAAATTAGAAAACTGAGGGAAACAAGAACAAAAGCCTTGCCCAAGACCACACAGATAAGTCTGGGGCTGGATTTGAATGCAGGAAAATGAGTCCTTCTGTTTTCAGGGCCAGGAAACTATTCACAACATCACTTGCCTATCCACAAGTGTACATTGTTATAGATGTCTTATTGCAATAATACTTTTGAAATGAAGTGGGTAACAAAAATAATCTCATGTGTATGGAAATTCAATTCAGTGCAACCTTGGATGTATAAACATATATATCAAAATAAAACATAAAAAGAACACACTAAATTCCAGCTTTTTTTACTTGGGAAGAGTTCAGGCTAAAAGGTTTTTCCATAAAAGTTTTCAAAATGACTTGAAATCATGTCAATGAATGAGTTCATCAAATGACTGACAAAGGAGAAAATAATATTTAAAATATTGAACTCAAGAGAATGCTCCTTTAAGGAAAGATTGGAGGAATGAAAGAAATGTGAAGAAAACATTGAAGAGATGTCACTATAAGCAAAAAACAAACAAACAAAAAGGTGGTCCTTCATGATTCTTCCAACCTAGTAAGAATAGATGATTAAAGCTAAAATAGGGCAGGCAGAAGAGGATGACAAATTTTGACTATTGGTGTTTTTGATGAGGAATTCATTAACTATCTGGGTATGTGAATATGTGTATGTGAGTTTGGTTGTACAGTTAAGTATTTGATTACTTTTCTTTTTTTTATTAAGGCTTTTTATTTGTATAACATATGTATGGGTATTTCCCCAGCATTGATCTTTACAAAGCTTTCCATTAAAAATTTTACCCCCAGTTCCCTCCCCTCCCCTAGATGGCAGGAAGTCCACTACATGTTAATTATGTTGAAATACTTGACAAGTTGTGTAAGCCAAATCCTATCTACAAGAAAAAAAATCAGAGAAAGGAAACATAATGCAAGCAAACATCAATAGAGAGCATGAAAATGTTATGTTGTGGTCCATATTTCATATCCCTCTCTCTGGGTGTATATGGTTTTCTTCACTGAACAATTGGAACTGGTTTGAGACAATTCTTTGTTGCAGAGAGCCATGTCCATCAGCGTTGATCATGATATAATATTGTTGTTGCTGTATATAATGATTTCCTGGTTCTGCTCGTTTCACTCAGCATCAGTTCATGCAAGTCTCTCCAGGCCTCTCTGAAATCGTCTTGCTGGTTGTTTCTTACAGAGCAATAATATTCCATAACATTCATATACCATACTTTATTCAGCCACTCTCCAATTGATGGGCATCCCTTCAGTTTCCAGTTTCTAGCCACTACAAAAAGGGCTGCCACAAACATTCTTGCACGTGTGGGTCCCTTTCCCTCCTCTAAGATCTCTTTGGGATATAAACCCAATAGAAACACTACTGGATTAAAGGGTATGCAGTTTGATAACTTTTTGAGCATAGCTCCAAATTGCTCTCCAGAATGGTTGGATCCATTCACAGTTCCAACAACAATGTAGTAGTGTCCCAGCTTTCTCACATTCCCTCCAGCATCATCATTATCTTTTCCTGTCATTGTTGCCAATCTAACAGGTGTGTAATGGTACCTCAGAGTTGTCTTAATTTGAATTTCTCTGATCAATAGTGATTTGGAGCAACTTTTCATATGACTAGAGATGGTTTTAATTTCATCATCTGACAATTGTCTGTTCATATCCCTTGACCACTTATCTATTGGAGAGTGACTTGAATTCTTATATACATGAGATAATTCTCTATATATTTTAGAAATGAGGCCTTTATCAGAGCCATTAAATGTAAAGATGATTTCCCAATTTGATGCTTCCCTCCCAATCTTGTCTGCATTAGTTTTATTTGTACAGAAACTTTGTAACTTAATATAGTCAAAGTTATCTATCTGGTTTTCAATTAGGAGTTCCAGATCTTCTTTGGACATAAATCTATTCCATCTCCACAGGTCTGAGAGGTAAACTATATTACGTTCCTCTAATTTGCTTACAATATCACTGTTTATATCTAGATCATGGACCCATTTAGATCTTATCTTAGTATGTGGTGTTAGGTGTGGGTCAAGCCCTAATTTCTTCCATACTAGTTTCCAATTTTCCCAGCAGTTTTTGCCGAATAGGGAGTACTTATCCCAAAAGCTGGGATCTTTGGGTTTATCAAACACTAAATTAAGGTAATTGCCTAGATTGTCCTGATAACCTATCCTATGCCACTGATTGACTGATCTATTTCTTAGCCAGTACCAAATGGTTTGGATGACCGCTACTTTATAATATAGTTTTAGATCTGGTACAGCAAGGCCACCTTCCTCTGCTTTTTTTTACATTAATTCCCTTGAAATTCTTGACCTTTTGTTCTTCCAAATGAACTTTGCTACTATTTTTTCTAGATCTGTAAAATAATTTCTTGGGAGTTTGATTGGTATGGCACTAAATAAGTAAATTAGTTTGGGTAGTTTTCTCATTTTTATTATATTTGCTCAGCCTACCCATGAGCACTTAATGTTTTTCCAATTGATTAGGTCTGATCTTATTTGTGTGGAATGTGTTTTGTAGTTTAGTTCATATAGTTTCTGACTTTTCCTTGGCAGATAGATGCCCAAATATTTTATTCTATCATCTGTTATTTGGAATGGGATTTCTTTTTGTATCTCTTGCTGCTGAACTTTGTTGGTAATATATAAAAATGCTGATGATTTATGTAGATTTATTTTGAATCCTGCAACTTTACTAAAGTTGTGAATTGATTCTAGTAGTTTTTTAGTTGAGTCTCTAGGGTTCTCTAAGTATTCCATCATGTCATCTGTAAAGAGTGATAATTTGGTTTCTTCATTACCTACTCTAATTCCTGTTATCTCTTTTTCTTCTCTTATTGCCAAAGCTAACATTTCTAATACAATATTAAATAGTAATGGTGAGAGTGGGCAGCCTTGTTTCACTCCTGATCTTATTTGAAATGGTTTTAGTTTGTCTCCATTACATATGATGCGTGCTGATGGTTTTAAGTAGATGCTACTGATCATTTTAAGGAAAAGCCCATTTATTCCTATGCTCTCTAGTGTTTTCAATAGGAAAGGGTGTTGGATTTCATTGAATGCTTTTTTTGCATCTATTGAAATAATCATATGGTTTTTGTTAGTTTGGTCATTAATATAATTAATTATGCTGATAGTTTTCCTAATATTGAACCAGCCCTGCATCCCTGGTATAAATCCTACATGGTCATAGTGTACTATCCTGGGGATGACTTTCTGTAATCTCATTGCTAATATCTTATTTAAAATTTTTGCATCAATATTCATTAGGGAAATTGGTCTTTAGTTCTCTTTCTCTGTTTTCACCCTACCTGGTTTAGCTATCAGCACCATATCGGTCTCATAGAAGGAATTTGGTAGTATACCTTCTGTCCCTATTTTCTCCAATAGTTTGTCTAGTATTGGAATTAATTGTTCTTTGAAAGTTTGGTAGAATTCACATGAAAATCCATCTGGCTCTGGAGGTTTTTTTTTGGGAATTGGTTAATAGCTTATTCTATTTCTTTTTCTAATATGGGACTATTTAAATAATTTATTTCCTCATCTGTTAACCTGGGCAATCTATATTTTTGTAGATATTCCTCCATTTCATTGAGATTATCAAATTTACTGGCATAAAGTTGGGCAAAGTAACTCCTAATTATTGCTCTAATTTCCTCTTCATTGGAGGAAAGTTCTAACTTATCATTCTTGAGACTAACAATTTGATTTTCCTCTTTCCTTTTTCTTATCAAATTAATTAAAGGCTTATCTGTTTTGTTGTTTTTTTCATAAAACCAACTCTTAGTTTTATTTATTAATTCAATAGTTTTCTTATTTTCAATTTTATTAATTTCCTCTTTTATTTTTAGAATTTCCAATTTGGTATTTAATTGAGAATTTTTAATTTGTTCTTTTATAAGTTTTTTTTAATACTGAGCCCAATTTGTTGATCTTTTTTTTTTCTCTATTTTATGCAAGTAAGCATCTAGAGATATAAATTGCCCCTTATAGCCGCTTTGGCCATATCCCAAAAATTTTGGTATGTTGTCTCATTATTGTCATTCTCCTGGATGAAATTATTGATTGTGTCTATAATTTGCTCTTTCACCCATTCATTCTTCAGGATTAGATTATTTAATTTCCAATTAACTTTTAGTGTATTTTCTCCTGGCCTTATATTGCATGTGATTTTTATTGCATCATGATCTGAAAAGGATGCATTTACTATTTCTGCCTTTCTGCATTTGATTTCGAGGTTTTTATGCCCTAACACATGGTCAATTTTTGTATAGGGTCCATGGATTGTTGAGAAAAAAAGTAAACTCCCTACTGTCTCCATTCAATTTTCTCCATAGATCTATCATACCTAACTTTTCTAACAATGACTTACCTCCCTAGTTTCTTTCTTCTTTATTTTGTGGTTTGATTTATCTAATTCTGAGAGAACAAGGTTGAGATCCCCCACTAGTATAGTTTGGCTGTCTATTTCTTCTTGCGTCTCTCTTAATTTCTCCCCTAGGAAACTGGATGCTATTGCATTTGGTGCATATACATTTAGTATTGATATTCCTACATTGTCTATGGTACCGTTTAATAAAATATAGTTTCCTTCCTTATCTCTTTTGCTTAGATCTATCTTGACTTTTACTTGATCTGAGGTAAGGATTGCTACCCCTGCTTTTTTTTTTTTTGTTCACCTGAAGCATAATAGGTTCTGCTCCAGGCTTTTACCTTCATCCTATGTGGCCCTATGTATTAGATGTGTTTCTTGTAGACAACATATTGTGGGAATCTGGTTTTTAATCCAGTCGGATATCCACTTCTGCTTTATGGGAGAGTTCATGCCATTCACATTCACAGTTAAAATAACTAATTCTTTATTTCCTGCCATCTTATTTACCCAAGTTATGTTTTCCCCTATCCTTTCCCCCTTCTCCCTTCCCCCCTCCTCAGTATTTTGCTTTTGATGACCCCCTCCCCCAAACAACCCACCAACCTTTAGATCCCCTCCTCTTTTTTTCCTCCTTTTCCCTGATTCTTCTATTTTCCCTTCTATTAGTTTATCCCTTTCTTTTCCTCCTTTTCCTCCCACTTCCCTCTAGCAATAGACAAGTTTCTCTGTGAAATCAATTGTCTGATATACACTTTTAGAGCCCAAACTGATGAGAGTAAGATATACACAATGCTTATCCCCCTCCCTTCTTTCTCTCAATTATATTAGGTTTTCTTTGCCTCTTCATGAGATATTATCTCATTTTTACCTCCTTTTTTTTAAATCTTATTTTACCAACTTTTACCTCTTTTCCCCAGTATGATAACCTTTTCCCCTCTAGTTTTCTTTTTCATATTATCAAAGTAATATCTAGTTAATTATACCCCCAAACTTTAAGTATATCCATAGTAGAAATAAAGTTCTCAAGAGTCCTTTCATTTTTACCTTTTTATGCTTCTCTTGAGTTCTGTGTTTGGATGTCGAATTTTTTGTTCAGATCTAGTCTTTTCATTAGAAATAGGTGAAATTCTATCATTGAATGACCATCTTCTTCCCTGGAGGATAATGGTCATTCTAGCTGGATAGGTTATTCTTGGCTGTAATCCCAGTTCCTTGGCCTTTCTGAATATCTGGTTCCAGGTCCTTCGATCCTTCAATGTGGAGACTGACAGATCATGTGTGATTCTAATTATAGATCCCTGGTATTTGAATTGTTTCTTTCTAGCTGCCAACAAAATCTTTTCCTTGGTGCGACAGTCCTGACATTTAGCCACGATATTCCTGGGGTTTTAATTTTGGGGTCTCTTTCAGGAGGTGATTGGTGAATTCTTTCAATGGTGATTTTGCTTTCTCATTCTACAACCTCGGGGCAGTTTTCTTTCAGGATTTCCTGGAAGATAGTATTTAGATTCTTTTTTTCATCATGGCTTTCAGGAAGTCCAATAATCCTTAGATTGTCTCTCCTAGATCTATTTTCCAAGTCAGTTGTTTTTCCTAGGAGATATTTCATATTTTCTTCTAATTTTTCATTTTTTTGTTTTTCTTTGACTGATTCTTGAAGTCTAATTGAGTCATTCACTTGCATTTGTTCAATTCTTATTTTTAAAGTGTTGTTTTCTTCAGTTACCTTTTTAAGCTCTTTTTGTAACTGGCCAATTGAATTTTTTTGTTCATTGCACTCTTTTTCCAGTTCACTAATTTTATTTTTCAATAAATAGGTGTCTTTTTTATATCTCTTTTAAGGGCATTTTATCCTTCTTGCACTGATTTCAGTTTATTTTCCAATTTATCTTCCAGCTCTCTTTTGAGATTCTTTATGCAATCTTCCAGAAAGGCCTTTAGAAAAGGGGACCAGTGATGGTCCTTGCTGACTTCCTCTGGAGTTTTGTCTGAATGAACCTCAGGATCTGGGGTCTGCCCTTCTTTTTCTCGATAGATGCTGTCTATGGTAAGAGCTCTCTTTTGCTTCTTCATTTTTTTAAACAGTGTCTCTTTAAGGTTAGAAAAGTGGTGGCTGTGGTAATTTGCCCTGGGGCAATCCAGCGAATTAATTTAAGGTGCTGTGCCAATGGGGGCTAGGACTAAGTCCGAATTACTCCTTAAACAAGGCAAGTCTGCCAGAACACCTGCCCCCAATCAGGGCAAAGTGTCCCAAGTGGCTCAGATAAACTCCATGTGTTTGGAGTTTGGAGTCTGGAGTTTCTGCCATGATGAGCTAAGTCCCACCCTCACTTCCAGGTTGTATGGAGTAAATTGTTTACCCCTCTGTCCGAGTTAAACAAACCTTATATAAAGTTCTTCAGAGTTAACTGGAAGCAGACTCCAAATATTTCTGGATGTGTTGACTTGAAGATCAGTTCAGAGGCTTATTTTAATGTTGATTTGAGAGAAGATCAGAGGAGGACACAGAGAGTCACGTTTTCACTCCGCCATCTTGGCTCCTGATTACTTTTCAAATTTAACAAAACCAGCAGTTTTCAAGTTGGGGTCTAGAGATTCCTAGGGTCCTCAAGATACTTTCCAGGTAAAAAATATTTTGTAAATTTTGTAAAAATTTTGAGACATTTTAATTCCTGGTAACTATCCTTAGATACAATTTGTATAAACAAATGTCATTTGACTGAGCAATTATTTTTAAGAGCATAAAGGAGTCTTGAAACAAAAAGCTCTGAGAACCACCAGTTAATATGATTGAATATGCTTATGAATTTTAACAAAACATTCTTCCTAGAACAAGTTTGTCATATGGAAAGAACTTAAATGCTCTATCATATATCTATCTACCCATCAATCTATCTTGTGATCAACTTATCTCCTTATTTATATTATCAGCAATAATGTTGAATAACACTGAGTGAGGGACAGATATATGTTGCAGTGTATAGTGTCCCAGCCCTGAAGTTAAGAAGGCATGCATTCAAATCTGGACTTACATATTTAACATCTATTAGTCTAAGACCCTAGGCAAGTCACTTGAGCCCAATTGCCTCACCAAAAAAACAAACAAACAAACACTGAGTGAAAAGCTCATAACTTTGGAGCAATAGTTGTTTTATTCCCTGTATATTAACTCTCAAGAGGAATGAATATATAATTAGATGACTACATTTTGAGTTTTTTGAATTTCTGAAATCTAAATCTGATGTACTTTTGAATATAGTAGATTTATATTTCTTCCTCAAAAACTGTTTTCAAAAATTTCTTACATAAGAACTGAAGTCAAAATGGAAGCATCCAATCATTGTCAATGGATTGATTAATTAAATATCAATTTCTTTGATTTATTCTTTTTGTACAATATCAGTTTATTAAGAATGTGTTCTCTACAAACTGTTCTCCACTTGATAATCAAAGGATATGAACAGATAATTTTCAGATGAAGAAATTAAAACCATTTCTAGTCATATGGGAAAATGCTCTAAATCACTATTGATTAGAGAAATGCAAATTAAGATAATTCTGAGGTACCACTATACACTTCTCACATTGTCTAAGATGACAGGAAAAGATAATCATAAATGTTGGAGGGGATGTTGGAAAATTGGGATACTAATACATTGTTGGTAGAGTTGTGAACTGATTCAATCATGCTAGAGAGCTATTTGGAACTATGCCCAACTTATGCCCAAAAGAATATCAAACTGTGTATACCCTTTAATCCATCAGTATCTCTACTGAGCTTATATTCCAAAGAGATCATAAAAAATGGAAAAGGAACCGTCAAATGGGGAAATGGCTGAATAAGTTATGGTATATGAATGTTATTCAGAATGATTTCAGAATGGTCTGGAGGGACTTACATGAACTAATGCTAAGTGAAGTGAGTACAACCAATAAAACATTGCATATAACAACAAGAAGATTATATGATAATCAACTGTGATGGACTTGGCTCTTTTTAACAATGAGTTTATTCAGGCTAGACTTGTGATGGAGAGAGTCTTCTGCATCCAGAAAAAGGACCATGGGGACTGAATGTGGATGGCAGTATATTAATTTCCATTTTTTGCTGTTTGCTTGTTTTTTTTTTCTTTCTCTTTTTTTTCTTTTTGATCTGACTTTTTCTTGTGTGGCATGATAAATGAGGAAATACATAAAGATGTTTATATATATAAATGTTTAACCTATATTGGTTTACTTTCTTTCTAGGGAAGGGGAGTAAGGAGATAGGAGGAAGAAAAAAATTAGACCACAAGATTTTACAGGGATGAATTATTGAATACTATCTTTGTATGTATTTGGAAAATAAAAAAGCTATTATTTAAAAAGAGGATTTATTTTCAGTAAGTAGTTAAGTGGATATGATGTTGGACTTGAACTCAGGAAGACCTAAATATAAATGAAGTCTCAAACATTAGTTGTATGATAGAGGCCAAATCATTTAAACTTTTCCTCAATTTCCTCATCTGTAAAATAGAGATAACAGCACTTACCTCCCAAGGCTATTGTGAGCATAAAAGGAAATAATGTTTTAAAGGCACTTTTTAAACTTAAGAAATAAAAACTATATTTTAAAAATATGCAGTGACATACTTGATGCTTTCATTCCATGATGTTAAGAACATCATGGAAATAGCTTTTTTATTCCACTCAATATTGCATTACAGGCAGGCATTACATATATCCATTCATTTAATATATATTAATCATTGTCCTAACATGTGAAAAGTATTATAAACAAAACTACAAAGGACAACCTCTTTTTGGATATTTTAGGGCATTTAGAATTGCAATCTTTGCCTTCAAAAAATTAAGAAAGCTCTCTTCACAGCCTTCATTCATTGTTACTTATTGTCATATCAAATAAACCATTATTTATTTCCATGGGAAATATGTTAAATAACTGGTCCCAGGGCCAGACACTAAGAAGCATGACTTAAGAAGAATTCTGGAAAATTTGAATAATATTTGTAATTTAGCCCACAGGTGAGAGAAATGCATATATTTAGCACATATAAAGGCACATATTTAGTATTTCCATGAAACATAAATATTGTTAGTGTGATTCCTACTGCACAGGTGTTTTGCCCCACCAATGATCAATTTGACTATAATTTCTAATCTTGGTGATCTTTGTAAAGACCTGAGATAGAATGCACATAGAACTAATGTTACTCCTGTCAAAATTGATGTTGACAGAACCATGGGAATAGCTTTTTATTTAACTGTCATTTTCCCATGAATTAATATAGATCTTTGAGTCCTAAGCTTTTTAATTTATCATCTCTCTTTAGCACTAAATTTGACTTCATTTAAAGTGCACAAATTCACAAGCATGCACATACACACACACACACACACACATTTACTTACAAACCATAACATTCTTTTTTTTGAATTTTACTGCTATTAGTCCCAATTCAGTTAGATCTCTTATACTTTTCACTGACAATTGTATTGGGTAGATTGTAAAGTAATTTAGTATACTAATTATGTATTTTAAATATTTCATATTTTCTTATTTTCAATTTTATTAATTTCTCCTTTTATTTTTAGAATTTCCAATTTAATATTTAATTGAGGGTTTTTAATTTGTTCTTTTTTCTAGTTTTTTTTTAAATAATAAGCCCAATTCATTGATCTTTTCTTTCTCTATTTTATGCAAGTAAGCATCTAGAGATATAAAATTGCCCCTTATCACCGCTTTGGCCATATCCCACAAATTTTGGTATGTTGCCTCATTATTGTCATTCTCCTGGATGAAATTATTGATTGTATCTATGATTTGCTCTTTCACCCATTCATTCTTCAGGATTAGATTATTTAATTTCCAATTAGTTTTTGATCTATTTTCTCCTGGCCTTATATTGCATGTGATTTTTATTGCATCATGATCTGAAAAAGATGCATTTACTACTTCTGCTTTTCTGCATTTGATTTTGAGGTTTTTATGCCCTAACACATGGTCAATTTTTGTATAAGTTCCATGGACAGCTGAGAAAAAAGTAAACTCCCTACTGTCTCCATTCTATGTTCTCCATAGATCTATCATACCTAACTTTTCTAACAATTGATTTATCTCCCTAGTTTCTTTCTTCTTTATTTTGTGGTTTGATTTATCTAATTCTGAGAGAGCAAGGTTGAGATCCCCCACTAGTATATTTTGGCTATCCATTTCTTCTTGGGTCTCTCTTAATTTCTCCCTTAGGAATTTGGATGCTATTGCATTTGGTGCATATATATTTAGTACTGATATTGCTACATTATCTATGGTACCCTTTAATAAAATATAGTTTCCTTCCTTATCTCTTTTGATTAGATCTATCTTGGCTTTTACTTGATCTGAGATAAGGATTGCTACCCCTGGTATTTTTTGTTCACCTGAAGCATAATAGGTTCTGCTCCAGCCTTTTACCTTCATCCTATATGTGTCACTGTGTTTTAGATGTGTTTCTTGTAGACAACATATTGTGGGATTGTGGTTTTTAATCCAGTCTGCTATCTGCTTCCGCTTTATGGGAGAGTTCATCCCATTCACATTCACAGATAGGATAACTAATTTTTTATTTCTTGCCATCTTATTTACCCAAGTTATGTTTTTCCCTTTCCTTTCCCCTTTCTCCCTTCCC
>JAJPUD010013956.1:28049-42274 GCA_023553655.1 Myrmecobius fasciatus | reverse complement strand
AAAAAAAAATAATTTGCCCAGATTAACACAAGAGGAAATAAATTACTTAAGTTGTCACATTTTAGAAAAAAACAAATTTAGTAAACCATCAATGAACTCCCTAAGGAAAAATCTCCAGGACCAGAAAGAATTACACATTAATTCTACAAAATATTTTAAGAACAATGAATTCCAATGCTATATAAACTATTTGGGAAAATAGGTAAAGAAGGAGTACTGCCAAATTCCTTCTATGACCCAAATATGGTACTGACACATTAACCAGGAAGCATAACCTCATACCTCTCAAATTGACTAAGATGATTGAAAGAGATGATGATGGGTATTATAGGAGATGTGGTAATACTGGGACACTGTGAATTGTTGATGGATTTGTGAAATAGCCCAGCTGCAGAGCAATTTAGAACTATGTCCAAAGGGCTATCAAAGTATGGATAATCTTTGGTCCAAAGTGCCATTACTGGGTCTTTATCCCAAAGAACTCATAAAGAAGGAAAAGGACCCATATGTGCAAAAATGTTTGTAGCAGCTCTTTTTGTGCTAGTAAATAATTGGAAAATGAGTAAATGCCCATTAATTGGAGAATGTCTAAATAACTTGTGGTATATGAATGTAATGAAATATTATTCTTCTTTAAAAAAAGATGAGCAAGTTGATTTTAGAAAGGCTGGAACAAACGATATGAACAACAATTTTCAGATGATGAAATTCAAACTATTTCTAGTCACATGAAAAGTTGCTCCAAATCACTATTGATCAGAGAAATGCAAATTAAGACAATTCTGAGATACCACTACACACCTGTCAGATTGGGTAAGATGACAGGAAAAAATAATGAGGAATGTTAGAGGGGATATCGGAAAACTGGGACACTGATACATTGTTGGTGGAACTGTGGATTTATCCAACCATTCTGGAGAGCAATCTGGAACCATGCTCAAAGAGTTATCAAATTGTGCATATCCTTTGACCCAGGAGCATTTCCACTGGGCCTATATCCTAAAGAGATCTTAGAGGAGGGAAAGGGACCCACATGTGCAAAAATGTTCATGGCAGCCCTTTTTGTAGTGGCAAGAAACTGGAAATTGAATAGATGCCTATCAACTGGAGAATGGCTGAATAAAATATGGTATGTGAATATCATGGAATATTATTGTTCTGTAAGAAATGACCAGAAGGATGATTTCAGAGAGGCCTGGAGAGACTTTCATGAAGTGATGCTGAGTGAAATGAGCAGAAACAGGAGATCATTATACATGGCGCCAACAATACTATATGATGATCAATTCTGATGGACATGGCTCTCTGCAACAATGAGGTGATTTAATCCACTTCCTATTGTTCAGTGATGAAGAGAAACATCTACACCCAGGGAGAGGCATATGGGATCTGACAGTGGACCACAATATAGCATTTTCATGCTCTCTATTGATGTTTGCTTGCATTTTGTTTTCCTTCTTAAGTTGCTTTTTTTTTCTCTTTCTAGTTCAGATTTTTCTTGCGCAGTAAGATAACTGTATAGATATTTATACATGTATTGGATTTGTCATATAATTTAACATATTTAACATATATTAGACTACCTGTTAGCTAGGGGTGGGGGTGGGGGAAGAAGGGGAAAAATTTGGAACAATTTTTTTTTGTAAAGGTTAATGTAGAAAAATCACTCATATGTTCTGTAAATAAAAACTTTAATTAGAAAAAAAAGCAAGGTCTGGAAAGATTTATATCAACTGATGCTGAGCAAAACAAGCAGAACCAGGAATACATTGTACATAATAAGAGCAAGAATGTGTGATGATCAACTATGAAAAACTTGGTTCTTCTCAGTGGTTCAGTGATCCAAAGCAATCACTCTAGAGATTAGATAGAGGATGCCATCTGCATCCAGAAAAAAAAAAACTATGAAAATTTCATGCAAATCAAATTATATTGACTTGATTTTTTTTCCTTTTTTTTTCCTGTCCCATGGCTTTTCCATTTTGTTTTGATTTTTCTTTTGCAAAATAATTCATAAAGCAATGTGTATTAAAAATAAATAAACAAAAATAAAAAAAGAATGTAAAACATATCTTTCTTGCATTAAAAAACAATTTTGGTAAATGAGAAAAAAGGCATTCAATAAAACAATGAAAAAGTAGTGAATTCTGAGGGAGAAGAGACTATTCATTGACTCAACCAATTGACTGACAACCTTGCATAACATTCCTAATATATGTCAAGCATCATTATAGCTAATGAAAAAAACCCAAAAAACCAAAAATCTGCCCCAGACCTCAAGGAATTTACATACTAGCAATGGAGAAAACACATTCTATTTCTCCCTCTCCTTTCTCTGTTTCTCTCTGTGTCTCTGGCTCTCTCTGACTTTGTTCTGTCTATGTCTTTTACTATCTCTCTCTCTCTCTCTCTCTCTCTCTCTCTCACACACACACACACACACATTATATATATATATATATACATATATATATATATATATATGTATATATATATATATACACACACACACACATACATACACAATATAAATACACTGCATTCTTGGATGGCACTAGCAGAGCAAAGGTAAGAGGAAATGGAAGGAAAATTCTTATTCCAAAGGTTTCATTGGAACTCCTAAGAAAAAAACTAGGTTTTTAGGGTTGAATTGGTGTGAAAGTGAATGTAATGTATCGGCAACATCTTATCAATGCAAAGGCTTAGAGATGGTAAATAGAATGTCATATGACAGAAAGAGAAAGAAGTCTGTTTTTCCTATATTATGCTTTATTTGGAGGGAAATGATTACTAAGAAGGCTAAGAAAGTAGGAAGAGGCTAAGTTATGTAGCACTTTCGAGTCAAGAGTTTATATTTGATTCTAGCAGTAAAGGAGCCAGTTGAATTGATTAGAGTAGTTGAATGCCCCATCAGACCTTCACTTTAGGGAAATCACTTTGGTGTGTCCTGATGTGAAGAATGGTATAGATTGTGGATTGACTTGAAGGAGGGAGACTAATTAGGTGGCTTAGAGGTGATGAGGAAAGGTTATTAAGTATAAAGAAAGCAATGAATGTAAGGGGATTTATGGAAGTAGAAATGACAAGATTTGACAACTAATTGGTACATACTGAAAAGAACCAGGCATGTAATATAGAACTTTATTTATTTATTTATTTTTACTCCTACCAGTTGAGCTAGAATTTTAGAGCTATGAAGATTTTATTCACTAGGGGTAGCAGAAGAGTTTGATCCACTTCCAGAAATTAATGGGTAAATTACCCTTAGGTGGCAGGTAGTAGGTAGCATAACTTTACAATCTGGTAGCTCTAAATTTAACATCTAATTGTAGCAGTGGGAGTCTGAACAGAGCTTGAAGACATAATGCAATTACCACAGGGAGGAGCAAGACTGAACTGAAGTCCAGCCAAAGTTATAGCTATGTTTGTACTATCCAAAAAAGTCCATAAATAATAACTTTGAAGGCTACCAAGGGAAGAACACAATGGATTTTGTGCAGATGTAGATTTGAAATGCAGATGGAGAGGCACATAGAGAGCTTGCAGCACTTTCATGCTAGCAAAATCACAATACCCTCATTTTAATCTTTCACATTACAATTTCATCTAGTACACATTTTGGGGGGAAAATTACAGAATATCTGTGCACTCATCCAAGACAGAAATGTTGTTAGATACTGAACTCATCATTTTTTTTTAGTCAAAAAGATGCTTATATAAAGGCACTTCTAGAAGTCACACAATACTTCCCCAGAAGAATGACTGGATCTATCACCAACATAAATAGCATAAATAGTAAAGAGATTGCAAATGTCATAATCTTCTATAATTTAGTAGAAATCATATTAGGTCAATACATATTTTAGAACAAATATTTCATTCACAGTACATTTGTAAGCTATTCAAAAATATTCAAATAATAGGAACAATCCTCTACTGTTATATTCTCTTAAATTATGAATTGAATTAATATTTAGAATACATAGCCTAATATACTATGTTTGCAACTTTATTAGATACTTCAGTGACTCTGTGATATCATCCACATTGGTATTTCAGCCTCTAGCAATAAAGATTGCCACCTCTCTAGCTACCTTCATATGTTGAATAATTTCTGTTCATATTCTTCTATACAATTTTGAAAGCAGATTCATCCAGGACCAGGAAACTTTCCCATATTCTTTTAATACTACAGGTAAATCTGAATACTTCTCAGTTTAAAAATCCCTTTTCTCCCAATCTGGTTCTGAGGTAATTCTTCCCCCTTCCTTTCAAGTAATGCCTTCTGCTTTTCTTATTTTTATTTCTCCAATGCCCAGCATAGTGGCTGACACAAAATAGTTTCTTAATAAATGGTTCCTAAATTAAATTACAATCATGCTATTGTTTACAGCACTACTCAGGGACAAATCCTCATGAACTAATTTTTGGCAGCCCATTTTTTTTTCACCATGTCACTATCCATAATTCTTTAGATTATCTTTAATTTTATACTTTTCTGAGATTGTGGTTTTCCATGATTTTCAAATAAATTTAATTCCTGAAGACTATTGCTGTTAAAGCATAAGTTTGGATAAAGTGAGCAATTTGGGAACATCGAACACACTTTATTGTACACATGAAGAAGCATGGCAGAGTAGATGGAGTGCTGACTTGCAATGTAGGAAGAACTAAGTACACACCTGGCCTCTGTTAATATATTATCTTTGTAGTAGGGAGGCAGAGCCAAGATGATGGAGTAAAGGCAGGAACTCATTCAACCTTACCCTAAACTGCTCCAAATCCCTTTAAATAGTGACTCTAAATAAATTTTCTAGCATCAAAATAAAAGATGGAGTAGAACATTTTCCAGCCAAAGGCAACTTAGAGGATCAGCAGAAAAGGTCTGTGACATCAGGGTGGGAGTCTAGCATATAATCCTGATGCAGGTTATGCTAGCACAACCTGGGACTCAGCCCCAGCCCTGAATCCAGATCTGGCATCAGACAGATATCTACATCAGGCAGTACTGGTGGCTTGCAGACCTCTCAACTCAGAGTCACAAAGCAGACTTACAAGGTTAGCAGAAAAGGTCTGTGGAACCAGGGTAGCACCTTAGCATGTTATCCAAGCACAAGTTGTACCAATGCATCCCCAGTTCTGGCTGGACCCTAGCATCAACTAGGTGGGACCTTAGAATCAGCAATAGTGCTAAATGCTTCTGGGCTTCTCATCTAGAAACACCAGGGAGAACTTGAAAGGTCAGTGGAGAGGGTCTGTGGAAACCTAGTATGCAATCCCAGAACAGGCCACTTTAGCACAGCTAAGATCAGCAACCTGACTCCTGGACAGCACACTAGATCTTACAGCCGCACTGGGGTTGGGGTACTTCTAACAGATACACTGAGGCTGAGGTAATCTTAATAGCTCCAGGACAGAAAAGAGAGTTTATCTTTAGGTCCCTAGAAGGATTTCTAAAAATACTTCATAAAACCCTGAAGCTTGTAACATAGAGCCATGGAAACAAAGTCCTATTTTAACAAAGAATTAAAAGTCAAATAAAAGGCTAGGAAAATGAGCAGAGAATACCAAAAAAAAGTTTCTGACAACTGAAAATTTTTATGGTGACAAGAAAGAGCAAAATATACACTCAGAAGATGAGAACAAAGTCAAAGCTTCTACATCAAAAGCTTCCAAGAAAAATAAGAATTTGACCATGGAAGAACTCAAAAGGGACTCTGAAAATCAAAATCAAGTAAGGGAGACAGAGGAAAAACTAGGGAAAAAATTTAGAATGATGCAAAAGGAAATGCAAAAAAGCTAATGAGGAGAAGAATGCCTTAAAAAGCAAAGTTGGTTAATTGGGAAAGGAAATACAAAAACTCACTGAGGAAAATAATTTCTTAAAAAATAGAATTGAACAAACAGAAGCTAATGATGAGAAATCAAGATACAATATAGCAAAATCAAAAAAAATTGGCATTATGACCTTGTGCAAAAGATGCAACACTATAAGGTGAAATCTTGTCAACTTATATCAATAGATGACCTTTCTTCATTTGAGAATTTTCTGTACTGGTGAGCAATTATAATAAACATATTTTCTCAAAAGAGAGCCAACACAAACTTTTTGTCTCCTCACCATTCAAGTTTGGCCAGTGAAGGCTTTTTTCATAGATTGAGAACTAATGGATAACATTAATCTACACTGTCCTGATCAATTAAATCAGATTCAGTTCACCTGATAATGTAGCCAAGCTTCTTAATAAATGGGAATTCACTGGACAAGTACTTTCACTTTCAAAGAGAAGCAATACACACCCCGTAAAAAAAGTTTGTAACCTCATTAAGTTTACCAGGGAACATTCTAAATCAATCATCAATAATAGCAATATGGCCCACTCACCATCCCCCTTTTGTCTGGTATTATTTCTTTAAGGCATGGTAGTTCCTTTACTTTAGATAGGTTGAGTACTTAGAGAGTTAAACTGTAGAGGTACAGCTGCACTCTATCAGAGGGAGCATAAATAATCTACTGTTGGAGAGTAGTAATTTTCAACCTAAAATGCCAGTGTCATTCTTTTGAAGAAAGCATTAGCTCCTAATGTGGGAAGCTCTCAAAGATGAATTTCTTAAAGCAAACTTGAAATTATTCAAGTGAGGAGGAAAAAGAGGGGCTAACTAAAGAGACTGAAATATATGTACAGAAAAATTATTGATCAGCTTTAGTTAGACAGAGATGCTTTTTTTCTAATAGGGTGAAAGAAACTTCTGTTTTGTTAAGCATGAGGACACATTATGTCTTTTAGTGGTTTTAATAGCAACTTCACCCACTCAAGCCTTTGACACTTGAACTCATTATCTAAGTTTAACTGAATAAACATAAATTCTACCTCTTTCAGATACGGCAAATAAGACATCAAAGGGAAATGGATTTATAGGAGGGAAGTGGAGAATAGAGGAGAATAAAATTGGTGAAGAAAACTGAATTGTAGGCAAGTGATCTGTTCAATAAATCCTTTGCCTTATTTCTTTTCTTGTTCTAATTACATTTGGACTTGGCAAATTTAGAGGGAGACTTAAAATTTAGTAAATACAATGTATAAATGAACAAATTCAATTCAACACAAAATTATTATGCTACCTATCATGTAAAGACCATGTAAAAGCCATAATCTTCCATCAACAAGTTTGTAATTTAGTTGATGAGATAAGACAAGCATATTGATAATCATAAGTTATAAAATGGTTGTGTACAGGGGAAGACAAGCAGCACACCTTGAGAGATTAAAAGAGAACATTTATGTATAAAAAAGGGACCATTTACATTGCATTTTGAGATCTTTCAAAATCTTTATAAAAGTTGTCTCCTTTGATCCTCACAAAAAAATCTGCATGGTAGATGACATTAATCCCATTTTAGAGATGAAGTTACTGAAACTTTCAGAATTCCCATGACTTTTAGAAGATCAAATAGTAAGTGCCTGAAGCAAAATTGGAACATAAATCTCTTTGGTTCCTAATCTAGCCTATTTCCAACTATATTACATTGCTCACTGCTACATGAGTTGTTTAGGGAAGGAGTTCTGAAAGAAGTAAAAAAATTCTTTCTGGAATGGATTAGGTAGGATTGAAAGTGTCATTTGAGCTGGACATTGTAAGAAAATCATGATTTCAAGCATAAGCAGAGGGATAAGGAAAGAGAAAGAGAGACAGAGACAGAGACACAGAGAAAGAAAAAAAAAGAGACAGAATATAGATAGAGACCATATGAAGAAACAGTCATCTTTTCAGTCAAAGGGTACAGTATGTGCAAAAGGAAAAAATACAAAAAAAGCTGAGATGAATTTAAAAGTAGAGAAGGAATAGTCTAAGTTTGATAGGACAGAAACTGTTCATAATTTTTTTTTGAAATCAAACTGGTATTGTATATTTTAACCAGACTGGAAAGAGCCTTGAATGTCAAGCTAAGTTATTTATATTTTACTTTTTAGGCTATGGGGGAGCACTATATGTTTTGAAAATGAAGATAGGTATGAGAATTAAAGATGCAATTTTATGGAGAAAATGATTAATTTCTCATATTCTATTTTCTAGCTAATGAGCAGAATGATTTAGATGTGAAAAAAAGTGATTAAATTGTCCTATAATCTTTATTCATTCTTTGAGCACAGGAGGAGTTATAAAATTGTTTTTATTTTATTCCATAATGAAAATTTCTCCTTCAGTTACTGGAGAGAAAACATCAGATGATTATTAATAACAGTTTATAAATACATACACACAAATTACTGAATTGGAAATACTCCATAATTAACAATGTGAGAATTCCCCACTCCTTTAACCTAAATTGAGCTTTTTGGTTAGAAAGAATGTAAAACTAAAAAAAGGGAAACATCCCAATACTTCTCTTTTCCCTTAGCCCTGACAGTGCAATGGAACAAGGGTGAATGAGATTTCTAAAGCAAGCAGAGAAGTCAGTGTATAACCTTGTAAGTGAGATATGTAGAACTCAAATTGTACTTTCACTCTGAGATATCATTAATAATTTTTTTATTTTGAGGGGAGTTATTTTTAGGCGGTACACAAATAAATTTTGATTTGTATTTCTTCTTTTCTCAAGCACTTGGAGCTTTGGAGAAGAAGGAAGTACTAAAATGCAGAAATAACCTTATGGTTAAGTCAAGGCAGATAGTGTGGTATGTAGAATGCTGGATTTGGAATTAAGAAGATGTGAGTTCAAATCCTGACTTATGTTAGTAATTTCATGATGCTAGGAAGTTAATTAACCTTTCAGCTTCAATTTCCTAATGTGTGGAAGTATAAAATGCTAGCTACTATCTCTCATGGTTGTTGTAAGGATTAATTCATATGAGAAAATGTAAGCAAATCACTTTGCACAACTTAAAGATTATGTAAATTTATATATTATTGTTATTATCATTGTGAATGAGAAGATACCTGCATCCATATAAACAATATAACACTTTTGTAGATATTTTTCTCTGAGCATGATAAATAAGAATAGACTATATCTATATATTATATATAATATATGATGTATATAATATATGTAATATGTAATATACAGTTATATATAACACATATACATATAAAATATCTATGCACATATTAGATGTGTGTATTTGTGTATGTATATATATGTATATACACACATACATGTATATATATATAAAATGCCTATAAGAAGGGATTACATAATTTTAGGAAGAGACAAACATGATCCATATATTTTTCCTACATATAACTAAAAACAATTTATTCTGATTTTTAGTAATTTATAACACATAATTGTATGACCAAAGAACCTGGATAGCATTGTACAAGAGTAATTAAGGGATACTGTTCCAATATTCTAGAAACAGAGGGAGAAATGCTCATAGAAAGAATCCACTGGCCATCTCTGGAAAGAGATCCCACAAGGAAAACTACAAGGAACATTGTTGCAAAACTATAATCAGAGGGAAAAAATACTGCAAGCTGCCGGACAAAACACTTCAAACATGAAGGAGCAAAAATCAGGAATATCCAGGATCTGGCAACTTCCACAAGAAAGGAGCAGAGGGCATTGAATACCATATTCCAGAAGGCAAAAGACCTGGGGTTACAATCGATAATCAACTACCCAGCAAGACTCAGCATCATCTTTCAGAGGATTAGCTGATGCTTCAATTCAGTAAGAGACTTTCAATCATTTTTATTGAAAAATCCAAAACTAAATAACAAAGGAATCAAGAGAAATATAGAAAGGTAAAAAGGGGGAAATATATATATATATATACATATACATATATATGTAAATATATATATATATATATATATAAAGGTTAAACTATTTACATCTTTAGATAAGAAAACTTATCTGTAACTCTTGAGAACTGTATCTTTTACTAGGGCAGACAGAGGAGTGCATTACATGGACTGAGGGTGTGACTATGAATGGACCCTGATGTGATGGCATCAAAGAAAAAGATATTAAAAAGTGGAAAAATGTCTGTACTAGGGAAAAAAAAGAAAAGGAAGGTATATGGAAAAATTACTTCACACCAAGTGGCTCAAAAATCCTATTACAATGGAGGGAAAGAAGGGAGGGGGGTGAGCATTGTCTGAAGCTTGATCACATCAGTTTTGATTTTAAGAGGGAATAATTTAATCATTCAGTTGGGTATAGAAGTGTATCTAACCCTATAAAGATGTAGGAGTAAAAAGAGGAAAAGAAAAGGGAGGGTCAAGGTAGAAGAGAGGACAGGAATAGTAGGGGAAAAGAGAAGAGAAGAGAGGAAGAGTTGATAGAAGGTAAGGTAGTGGGTGGAGTGGGTTAAAAATACATTACTAAAAAAAGGGGAAGGGGAGGTAGGAGATGAGTTAGTGAGTGGCATGGGTAAAAAAAAAATGCTAGTAAGAGAAGTGGAAGGAATTTAGTAATAATACTAAAATATGGTTTGCTCCAAGTGGTAGAGTACTCAAATTCCTAGAAAAGATTTTAAGTCAGTTACAGAAAGAAATAGACAGCAAAACTATTCTAGGGACCTCAACCTTCTCTCAGAAACAGACAAATTAAGTCACAAAATGAACAAGAAAGAAACCAGGAAGATTAATAGGATCACAGAAAATAAGATATGATAGATCTCTGAAGAAAATTGAATAGGGACAAAAAGAAAACACCTTTTTCTCAGCAGTACATGGCACCTACACAAAAACTTACCATGTATTAGTGCACAAAAACCTCATTATCAATGCAAAAAGGCAAAAATATTAAATGCTTGCTTTTCAGACCACAATGCAAGAAAAAAATATATTTGATAAAGGGCCAAGGAAAGATAAACTAAAAACCAATTGGAAATTAAATAATCTAATTTTGAGGAATGAATGAGCAAAACAATAAATCACACAAACAATCCATAATTTTATCCAAGAAAATGACACTAATGAGACAACATATCAAAACTAATGGGATACAGCCAAAGCAGTTCTTAGAGAAAATTTTATGCCTAAATAACTACATAAATATGCATTATATTACATAAAGAAAATAAAAAAAATAATTAATAAATAAAATTAAGAGATCAATGAATTAGGAATGCAACTAAAAAAGCTAGGGAAAAATTAAAAACCCACAATTAAATACCAAATTAGAAATTTTAAAACTCAAAAAAGAGATTAATAAAATAAAGAATAAGAAAACTATTAAACTAATAAAATTAAGAGTTGATTTTGTGAAAAAACTAACAAAATAGGTAAACCTTTGGTTAATTTGATCAGAAAAAGGAAACAACAACAACATAAAAGATAAATCACCAGCATAAAAAATGAAAAGGGTGAATTTACCACCAATGAAAAAGAAATTAAAGAAATAATTAGGAGATATTTTGGTCAACTCTCTGGCAACAAATCTGAAAATCCAATTAAAATGGATGAATACTTATAAAAAATATAAATTGCCCAGATTAACCAAATAGGAAATAAAATAATTAAATATTCTTATTTTAGAAAAAGAAATTGAACAAGCCCTTAATGAACTCCCTAAGAAAAAATCTACAGGACCAGCTGGATTTACAAGTGAATTCTACCAAACATTTAAACAAAAATTAAATCCAATACTATGTCAAGTATTTGTAAAAATTGTTTAAAAAAAAAGGACAACTGCCAAATTCCTTCTGTGACACAAATATGAATATGGCATTGATACCTAAACCAGAAAGGGACAAAACAGAGAAAGAAAATTATAGACCAATCTCCCTAATGAATATTGATGCAAAACATATATAAATAAAATATTAGAAAAGAGATTGCCCCACTTATTAGCAGTATAATATACTCTCCTTAAGTGGGATTTATACCAAGAATACAGAAAAGGTTCAATATTAGGAAACCTATTCCCATGATCAGCCATATCAATAACCAAACCAATAGAAATATGATAATCTCAATAGATACAGAAAAAGCTTTTGACAAAATACAGCCCCCATTCCTTTTAAAAACCCTAGAGAGCATAGAGATAAAGGGAGTTTTCCTTAAAAAGCAGTATCTATTTAAAACCTATAGCAAGCACTATTTGTAATTGAGAGAAGCTGGACACATTCCCAATTACATTATGAGTGAAACAAGAATGCCCATTATAACTATTATTCAACATTGTACTAGAAATGTTGGCTTTAGCAATAAGAAAAAAATGAAATTAATGGAATTAGAAAAGATAATAAGGAAATCAAACTATCGTTCTTTGCAGATGATATGATGATATACTTAGAGAATCCTAGAAAACATCCAAAAAACTATAGGAAACACTTAACAGCTTTATCAAAATTGCAAGATATAAAATAAATCCACACAAATCATCAGTATTTTTGTATGTTACTGACAAAAACCCAATAACAAGAGATAGAAAAAGAACTTCCATTTAAAAATACTATAGACAAAATAAAATTTTGGGGATCTATCTGACAAGACAAACAGAAGAACTATGTGAACACCATTTCAAAACATTTCTCACACAAATTAAATCAGATCTAAATAACTGGATTGAGCTAATGTAATGAAAATGACAATTCTGCCTAAATTGGTCTACTTGTTCAATGTCATGCCAAAAAAAGTGTCAAAAATAATTTATAAAATTAGAAAAAATAATAAAAGTCATCTGGAAGAACAAAAGAATATCAAGAGAATTAAAGAAAAAAGTACAAAGGATGGTGCCTTTACAGTACTAAACCTAAGACTATATTATAAAGCAGCAGTAATTAAAATCATTTGGTATGGCTAAGAAACAGAGTGATGGATCAGTGGAATATTTTGGATACACATACACAATAATCAAGGCCTATCTCAATCTAGTATTTAATAAATCACCAAACTCCAATAAGACTGTACAACTGACAAAAAATCCTGGGAAAACTGGAAAATAATATGCCAGAAACTCAGCATAGATCTATATCATCTCACACCCCATGCCAAAATAAGATCAAAATGGATACATGATTTGGACTTAAAGGATGATACTATAAACAAATTTGGAGAAAAGGGAATGATTTACCTATCAGATCTTTGGAAAAGGGAGGAATTTGTGATGAAAGAAGAACCAGAGAACTTTGTAAAAGGCATAATAGACAACTTTGATTACATTAAATGAAAAAAGGTTTTGCAAAAAGAAAACCAGCAGACAAGATTAAAAGGAAAGTACAAAGCTGGAAAAAATCTTTATAGCCAGTATTTCTGATAAAGCTCTCATTTCTAAAATATATAAAGACCTGAGTCAAATTTACAAGAATACAAATCATTCCCCAATTGATAAATGGTCAAAAGATAGGAACAATTTTCAGACAATGAAATTAAAGCCATTTATAGTTATATGAAAAAATGCTCCAACTATTGATTAGAGAAAAGCAAATTTAAACAGATCTCAGGTTTCACCTCATATCTCTCAGATTGGCTAAGATGACAGGGAAAGAACATGATAAATGTTGGAGGAGATGTGGGAAAACTAGGACACTTGTAAAATGTTGATGGAATTGTTGGTGGAGTTGTAAAATGACACAACCATTCTAGAGAGCAATTTGGAATTATGCCCAAAGCATTGTCAAACTGTGCATACCCTTTGACCCCTCAGTGCCATTACTGAGTCTGTGTCTCAAGGAAATCATAAAGTAGGGAAAAAGACCCCGATATGCATATAAATATTTGTAGCAGCTCTTTTTGTGGTAGCAAAGAACTGGAAAAGGAATGGATGCCTATCAATTGGGGAATGGCTGAATTAAGTTGTGGAACATAAAGATAATGGAATAGTATTGCTCTATAAAAAATGATGAACAAGCTGATTATGAAAAAGCCTGGAAAGATATACACGACCTGATGCTGAGTAGAATAATTAGAACGAAGAATACTTTATACACAATAATAGCAAGAATGTGCAATGATCATCTATGAAAGGCTTGGTTTTTCAGTGGTTCAGTGTTCCAAAGCAATCCTAATAGACTTTGGACAGAAAATGCCATTTGCATGCAGAAAAAAAGACTAAGGAGACTGAATATAAATGAACAGATGCTCTTTTCACCTCTTTTTTCTTGTTTTTTTTTTTTTAAATATCTGCAATGGTTTTTCCCTTTTGCTTTCATTTTTCTTTCTTTTTCTTTTCTTTTCTTTTTTATTTGTTAATACTTTTTATTTGCAAAACATATGTATGGGTAATTCCTAAACATTAACCCTTACAAAGCTTTCTATTACAAATTTTC
>JAJPUD010013956.1:1832-18049 GCA_023553655.1 Myrmecobius fasciatus | reverse complement strand
GGTGAATTCTTTCAATGGTGATTTTGCCCTTTGATTCTACAATCTCAGGGCAGTTTTCTTTCAGGATTTCCTGGAAGATAGTGTTTAGATTCTTTTTTTCATCATGTCTTTCAGGAAGTCCAATAATCCTTAGATTGTCTCTCCTAGATCTATTTTCTAAGTCAGTTGTTTTTCCTAGGACATATTACATATTTTCTTCTAATTTTTCATTTTTTTGTTTTTGTTTGACTGATTCTTCAAGTCTTAGTGAGTCATTCACTTGCATTTGTTCAATTCTTATTTTTAAAGTGTTGTTTTCTTCAGTTACCTTTTTAAGCTCCTTTTGTAACTGGCCAATTTGTTCATTGCACTCTTTTTCCACTTCACTAATTTTATTTTTTAATAAATTGGTGCCTTTTTCATATCTCTTTTGCAGGGCATCATATCCTTCTTGCAAGATACTGTATCCTTCTTGCACTGATTTCAGTTTATTTTCCCATTTATCCTCCAGCTCTCTTTTGAGGTTCTTTATGCAATCTTCCAGAAAGGCCTTTTGAAAAGGGGACCTGTGATGGTCCTTGCTGTTTTTTTCTGGATTTTTGTCTAAAGAAACCTCTAGATCTGAGTTCGTTTCTTTGCCTTGATAATAGCTGTCTATGGTGAGAGCTCTCTTGCTTCTTCATCATTTTTTTTAGACAGCGTGGATATCTCTTTAAGGTAGGGAAAAAAAAAAAGGCTGCTGAAGACGCTTTGCCCTGGGGCACTTTGGCTAGTTGAGTTAAGGTGCTGGGCCAGTGGGGGCTAGGACTAAGTCCGAATTACTCCTTAAACAAGGCAAGTCTGCCAGAACACCTGTCCCCAATCAGGGCAGAGTGTCTCGAGTGCTTCAGATAAACTCCAGGTGTTTGGAATTTGGAGTTTGGAGTTTGGAATTTCTGCCAGGATGAGCTGAGCTGCGTCCCACCCTCACTTCCGGCCTGCACAGGGGTCGTCTATTTATCTCTCTGTCCGAGTCCGACTAACCTGTTATGAAGTTATCCAGAGAGCCGTGCCCAAATATTTCTGAGTTTGTGGACTTGAAGATCAGTTCAGAGGCTTATTTTATTGTTGATGTGAGAGAAGATTGGAGGAGAGGCAGAAAGTCACCTTTTCACTCTGCCATCTTGGCTCTGCCCACTATTTTTATTTTCTAGTGATTTGGTGACTTTTTCCAATTCACTAATTTTGCTTTTCAGTGAATTGTTATCTTTTACCAATTCACTATTTTTATTTTCAAGTGATTTGGCGACTTTTTCCAATTCACCAGATTTATTTTCCAGTTTTTCATATCTCTGTTGCAGGGCAATATTTCCTTCTTGCACTGCTCTCAATTTGTTTCCCCAATCTTCTTCTAGCTCTCTTTTGAGATTCTTTATGCAATCTTTCAGGTAAGCCTTCTGCAAGGGAGGCCAGCATAAGTCCACCTTTGTGGCTTTATCTGAGATTGTTTTCGGAATCTCAGGATCTGGGGACTTCTCTAGTTTCTCTCCGTAAAAGCTGTCTATGGTGAGAGCTCTCTTCTTCTTGCTCATGATTTTCAGCAGAGGTATTAGTCACCAGCAGGGAATTCTGCAGCAGCAATTTCAATATGCACTGGGGCAGTTTGCCGAGTTGACTTCTGGTCTGGGGATGATCTCGCTAGATCTACACTAGGACCACACTTTCAGCTGCTCTCAATCCACCCTTTATCAAAGGAAGACCTGCCAAAGCACCTGCCCTCAAGCAGAGCAAAGTGGCCCAAGTGTCTCCCAGGGACTTCCTGGCAGCCTAAAATCTTGTGGTCCTTCCCAGCCCCAGACTTGCACCCTGGCTGCGCACTGGCGTCTGCTTGCTGGGAGCTGCTCGATCCCCTGCCCGTCTAAAACTGACCTCAGAAGTTCTTTCAAAGTAGATATTTGATAGAAGTGCGTTGTAGTCCAAGTATTTGGTGGCGCCCTCACTCCAGAACCAATTCAGAGGCTCAGTTTTTCTGGGTCTCAGGGAAGGTCTCAGGAGCTCACAGAGAATGCTGTCTGCAGTTTGCCATCTTGGCTCCACCCCCTTAAATAACTATTCTATGCAAAGAATTTTGAATGACTCTGGGTATGTAGAGCAAAAATGTTTAATTTTTGTGTGCTGAAGAACCTTACATCTTGCAAGTCAGGTTAACACGCATTTTTAAGTTCCCACTATGTTCCAGGCACTTTTAAGGCACTGGTGATACATATACAAACAAAAATAAAAACAGTCCCTAATCTGAAGAGTTTTACATTTTACTTGGCAAAGATAGTATATTAAAACCATGTTGGAAAGGAGTATAGAAGATGTGTTGCATATCAGTAGAAGGAACCCATCTGAGATATCGAAGAGAAAAGGACAGACAGTAGCAGAGAGAAATGAATCATAAAAATGGAAATTCAATGAGGAACCAACTAATCAGAGAAAGAAGCTTCAGGGGTAGAGTTATCTTGCTGGATGATTAAACTGCAGAGAATGAGTGAATTTGTAGATTGAGAAGGTTGATATAGCATAGTAGAAAAGGTTAGGAAAGGCAGAAGCAGAACTTCAAGAAGAAAGAAAGAAGAAAATGAAGGGTAATATGGAAAACAATTAGAACAATAAAAAATAAAGTCATCATTAATATGAAGAAACTGATCAAAAACAATGATTGATACAGACACTATCATCAGAAGAAATAATACAATACATTGATGATTACAAAATTTTGTGGAAGAGTATTTGCAGAGTGGGGTGTTTGGGTTGTAGAAAGAATATATCTTAACTGAAAGAAAATGTATTAATACTGTTCATTCAAAGGAGGTAATCAAGTGATAGGTAATGGAGCTGTAGGCTGAATCAGTGGATTTTCTTTCTTATTTCTTTTCATTTTTTAATTTATGGAATGAAACAAGCATTTCCATAACAATGCAATTAAAAGAAAAAAGATGATTGCACATGAAATTACAAATTTACCACACACAAATTGCCATTCCTTTCAAATACACAACAAATTTCTTTTTCCCCTTATTTCCTTCTTTTCCCCTTCCCCTTTTAGAGATGACTATATCACACAAATAGGCATATGTAAAAACATACATACATTCATGCATATATACATGCACACACATACACACGTATAATATATCTATCCATAAGTTCTTTTTCTGGACTCAGCATCTTTCTTCATATGTCCTTACCACTAATCAGTGTGGCACCATCAGCCCTGAGTACTTGAGATGCACCAGAGGAACTTGACTTAGACTTAGCCTTTAATGCATCATAAAAACACTTGGATTGTTACGTAAAACTGAATTTTATTTGCCTTCTTATTTAGTCAACAATCCTGATCTTCTTGAAAGTTTTGATTGTATTTTATTTTAGATGGAATTGAATACTACCTTCTTAGAGATAGATCTCTTTTGCTGGTATACCTTGTGGAGTTCTCATTTTTCATTTAGCAGCTTCTGCATTTTCCCATCATTTTCATCAAATTTTTCTTCATGTCTGCAAGTGCAAGACCAAAACTAAAGTAAAAGCAGTCTTGGTGCATGATTTTTTTTTTTTGCAGATGATTGCACTCTATGAAGCCTCTGAAGCAGAGATGCAGCAAAGTATGGATTAATTCTCTGCTACTTGTATGAATTCTAGCCTTATATTTAACACCAATAAAATATGGGTACTCCATCAGTCACCACCACATCATTCCTAAGTAGATCCATCAGTGACAGCAAATGGTGAAGTTTTAAATGCTGTGAATAAGTTCACTAACCTTGGCAATATAGTTTCTAGGGATGTCCACAAGGATAATGAAATTGACACACATGGACAGAGTTATTTCAGTGTTGGGGAGTCTCAGAAAGAAAGTGTGTGAGAGCAGAGGTATTTGACTACCAAGATGAAGGTTTACAGAGCCACTGTGCTGATCTCATTCTTATATACCTGTGAAACATGGATTCTCTACTTGCTCCATGCCAAGAAAATGAATCATTTCCATTTGAATTGTCTTATGATGATTCTTAAGATCACCTGGTAGGATAAGAAATCAGACTCTGAAGTCCCTTCTTGAATTAAGCTGCCAAGAATCCCAACTCTATGGCAGAGAACGCAATTCTACTAGGCTGATGATATTGTTTAAATGTCAAGCATATGCTTGCTAGAAAGATTATTTTATGGAAAACTAACATAGGTAAGTGCTTACAAAGTAGTCAGAAAAATGATACACTGGCATTTTTAAGGTTTCTCTTAAAAACTTTAGAATTGATTGGATGGTATGGGAGATAGTGGTCCAGAACCACCTATCATGGCGTGCCTTCATCAGAGAAGATGTTGTGCTCTATGAGCAAAGCATAATTGAATTAGCTCAAAAGAAAGATGTGTAACATTAGGTAAGCCACCCCAAATATTCCTAGGGACTATTTGTGTATGACTTGTGGCAGAGCATTCTGAGCAGCCTTGATCAACCATGGTTGAGCACACTGTAATGTGACTCTAATATACTGACATCATTTTGGTACTCTGAGAGTGAAGGAAAAGCACCGTCACCACCACTACCATTTCTTCATATCTTTTATAGTTAATTTGTAATAATATAAGTATAGGTATAAGTATTTTGTAGGTAATTTATAATAGTCAAAATAACTTATTCACTCAAATTTCTTCTTAAAGCAATTATTTCATTTACTATATACAATCTTCTCTTGATTTTGCTCATTTCACACTACATTATTTCTTTTAAGTCTTTCCATGTTTTTCTAAAATCAGTGAGCTTATCATTTCTTGTAGCACAGTAGTGCTTCATCGCAATCACATAGCACAACTTGTTCAATTGATGGTCATTACCATAGTTTTTGTTCTTTGCCACCTCAAAGAAAATTGCTATAAATATATAGAATATGTAGCATTTTTTTCCTTTTTTCCTAATCATTTTTTTTTAGAAAAAGACCAAGTAGTGCTATGCTGGGTTAAAGGGTAAAGGTAGGTTAATAACACTTTGAACATTATTCCAGATTGCTCTCCATAATGGTTGGGTCAGTTTGAAATTCCACTAACAATGAGATGGTACCTCAATTTTTCTATATCCTTTCCAACATTTGCTATGAAGGCACTGCCAATGATGACACTATTTCTTCAATTTATAAACAACTTATATTAAAAATATTATTTCAATTAAAATAATTTTTAAAATTTTCCCATAGAAACCATATATAAACTGTAGTTCAATTCCAAGTACAGTGTAAAGAGCTATGAATTTGAAGTCAGAGGTTCAAATTCTGTTTCTGATTCTTCTTATCTATATGAATATGGGAAAGTTTTTGAAACACTTTTTTTCTTTGTTTTCTCATTTGTAAAGTCAAGGTCTATCAGATTTTAAATCTAAGATCTGATGAACTTATACTTTAATATTTCAAGCAAATATAGATAATCTCATTGTATTTATACTCCATGTATTTATTAATCTTATAACTCCATCATTTGCCAATAAGAAGTCCCTTTCTTCCTTCCTTCTTTCCTCCTTCCCTCCTTCCTTCCTTCCTACCTCCCCTTTTCTTTCTTTCTTCTTTTTAGTTCTTCCTTCCTTCCTTCCTTCCTTCTTTCCTTTCTTCTTTCCTTCCTTCCTTTCTTTTCTTTTGTTATTCCTTCCTTCCTCCCTTTTTTTCTTTTCTTTTTCTTCCTTCCTTCCTTATTTCCTTTGTTTTTCTTTCCCTTTCTTCATCCCTTCCTTCCTTCCTTTCTTCCTTCCTCTTTCCCTCCCTTCCTCCCTCCTTTCCTTCCTTCCTTTCTTCCTTCCTTCCTTCCTTTCTTCCTACCTCCCTTCCTTTTTTCTTTCTTTCTTCCTTCTTTTTTTCTCCCTTCCTTCCTTCTTTCTTTCATTCCTTCCTTCCTTTTCTTTTGTTGTTCCTACCTTCCTTCCTTTTTCCTTTTCTTTTTCTCCCTTCCTTCCTTCCTTTCTTTTTCTTTCCCTTCCTTCCTCCCTTCCTCCCTTCCTTCCTTCCTTCCTTCCTTCCTTCCTTCCTTCCTTCCTTCCTTCCTTCTTTCCTTCCTTCCTTCCTTCCTTCCTTCCTTCCTTCCTTCCTTCCTTCCTTCCTTCCTTCCTTCCTTTTCTTTTGTTCTTACTTCCTTTTTTCTTTTCTTTTTCTTCCTTCCTTCCTTCCTTTCTTTTTCTTTCCCTTCCTTCCCCCCTCCCTTCCTTCCTTCCTTCCTTCCTTTCTTCCCTCCTTCCTTCCTCCCTCCGTCCCTCCCTTCCTTCCTTCCTTTCATGTATGTTTGTTCAAACATTCATTTTTTGATGAAGAACCTCTGAATTTAAGTAGTATGGTTCTTGAATGAAGTATATAGACTCTATTGCTTGACATGTACTTCAATTAGGTATTAACAGGCTCTGAAACTTTTATTAAATCAAAAGTATTTCAACTAGGTATGATAAAACGTTTGTTCAGATTAGGTCACTGACAGATAGAAGTTCAGTATGGGCTTATGATTAATTCTTGGATAATTAGATCCTTGATTTGATTTTATCTTTTTCCCAATGTGCAGAAACTGCAGGGCAAAAAGTGGCTCAAAATAAACTGATTTTTTCTGGAGATTAAATCATTACAAAAATTACAGAAAGCAAATGAATTAATCTACAAGACTTATTCAAGAAACTCCCAGGTTAAATGATGGTGATTTTCCAAACAGTATGATACAGGGAAGAAAAGGGAAGCATAAAGGAGTAATATTCTAATATTTTTAATAGACAAGGAAACAACAACATTATGTGAATGAACCTTGAGTATATATTCAGCTCAATGAAGCAGTGACTTTTCATTTAAATAAATTGGCTACAGATATTAATACAAATCAGTGGGGCCCCAAACTTTTTTTCTCTTCATGAAGTTTCCAAAGTTCTAGAGCTTTCCAAAATTTGAGACAGCTTTTGCCTTCTGGTATTCTTCAATCCTTGTTCAGTTTTTTCAATTGTGTTCTACTCTTCATGATGCCATTTGAATTCTTTTTAGCAAATCTACTAGAGTTATTTGTAATTTCCTTCCCCAGATCATTTTGCAAATGAAGAAATGGAGTTAAATAAGGCTTTAGGGACTTGTCTAGTGTCTGAGGCCACATTTGAACTCAGATCTTCCTGAATCCAGGACCAGTGTGCTATAAATACATTGTACCATCTAGTAGTTGCCTCTGTTCAATCCTTATTTCCACCTCAAACTATACTTCCCTTCAACCTTCTAGTTGATTAGGGATTACAAAATTAAGAATCAACCATTTTGACTAATGACTTTTTTTTTTTATTAAAGCTTTTTTATTTGCATAACATATGTGTGGGTAGTTCCTTAGCACTGATCTTTACAAAGCTTTCTGTTACAAATTTTACCCCCAGTCCCCTCCCCTCCCCTAGATGGCAGGAAGTCCACTACATGTTAATAATATTAAAATAATTGACAAGTAGAATATATGTATATATATTTCCACACTTATTGTTGTGCAAGAAAAATCATATTTACAAGAAAAAAAAAATCAGAGAAAGGAAATGCAATGCAGGCAAACCTCAATATAGAGCATGAAAATGTTATGTTGTGGTCCACATTTCATATCCCTCTCTCTGGGTGTATATGGCTTTCTTCAGTGAACAATTGGAACTGGTTTGAGACATTTCATTTTTTCAGAGAGCCATGTCCATCAGAATTGATCATCATATAGTCTTGTTGTTGCTGTGTATAATGATCTCCTGTTTCTGCTCATTTCACTCAGCATCAGTTCATGTAAGTCTCTCCGGCCTCTCTGAAATCTTGACTAATGACTTTCAAGCAGAGATGAAATAGTTAGCTGCCCACATGGTAAAATTTCAGAGGTTTGTGTCCCCCAAAACTATTCTATATTCTCACTGAAATCAGAAAGTTCTTTTCCAGAAAAAAATATTTTACTGCTCCAATTAAAGATATGGCATAAAATGCATGGGAGAAATAATGAGTCACAAAAATAACACTTGAGATATAAATGATCTTTTTATTGGAGCAAAAGGAAGTAAGTGGAATAAAAAGGGTTCACAAAATGGGGGAATAGTGAGTACCAAAGATAAGAAGTCTGTTTTGCAAGTTGGCCTTGGATCAATAGCAATAATATATCTCCTAAAAATTGTGTGTAGAAGCACATCTATAACATTAAAATAATATCTAAATATCTTTCCAAACCTGCCTGATGGTATTTTGACTTTCTAATAAAAATAGGAATTGGGAAAATAGCCCCAGAAAATGGACCATATGTAATGACATATTCCCTTCCCCTTTATTTAATTGTGTGTGTGTGTGTGTGTGTGTGTGTGTGTGTGTGTGTAGCTTTGTGTCTAAGCCATTAAAGGTGTTTCCCATGTTTTGTTATAGATCAGCTGTGTTGTCATTGCTCATTACTCTGCTAATGCTTCACAGCAGCCACTGGTGACAAACATTTCCCAAACATTTTTTAAGAGCAATTGAAACAGGTGTTCATTCAACCTTTTCCTCATCTTCCCTGCACCTCAACGAGCTGTTCTTCCTATTTTTGTTTATTAGCATTCATCATCCACAAAGATGTCAAAAAACTTGCAGGCTACATTTAGAAATTGGGCCCAGATTCTTAGTTGTTTTCATTTTTTATCTTCAGTATATAGTGTTGTGAAGTCAATATTATAAACTTGATGAGCTGAAATCTCCTGAGTACCCAGGTAAGTACATGACTGGAAAGTGAAGGTGACAAGCAGAATTCAAAGAATTTAAATATTTGTGAAGTTTGTAAACAACCTTAGTATTGAAAACACAGAACCTCTCATCATTTGGTGAAATTTAGTGTCAACATAGTACAATAGAAAAAAACAGAAACTTTGATGTAGAGGATGACTTCTGAAGGCCATTATAGTTCAAGATATATGATTATGAATGGGCAATTCTGAGTCACTTAATGTTCTTTTGTCTCAATATCCTATCAGTAAAATACAGGTTTGGACTACACTGACCCTGAAGCCCTCTCAGCTCTAAAACGATTATCCTATTGGTTTATTTTATGGGGCTACTATCCTTACTTTCATTTTCACTAAAAAGTCAATCCCACCAGGCAATTCTTGAAAAATATTTGGATATTATTCTCTTATAGATATACTAATACCCATAATTGATATCAATTAATCATATATTAGCTTCAAGATAGGTATTTGCCAAGATAGTATAGTAAGAACAATTGATATAAAGTCACAAGACTTCATAAGTCTGTAATATACTCTCCTTTTTTGTTCACAATAAATTAAGAGGAAAATGGATTCACAATAAGAAAATGTATATGACAAAGGGATAACTACCAGGTCCTGGCTTCTGTAAATTCTTCTGTAACTTCTGAAGGGTCCTCTTGAAATGCCTTTTAAGAGTAACATAATTGTCCTCTTTGGGTCCTTATAGATCCTTGAACCTGGTTTTCCTATGTGTTTCTATTTTGTCCTTCCCTTTCAATTAAAAAAAAAAAACAAAAAACATTGGTTCAACTATTCTTTCAACGTAGTGAAAAATATAGTCCTTAGAGCCTCCAAAGTTTGCAAGCTCTTTCCCTGTTCTAGTTGGATGGGATGAAGGATTTTGATACCAAAGCCAAGACTCTTCTGCTCTACCATCCCTACCACAAGCAAGTCCTCTTCCCAGATGCTGGACTATAACATTCTTTTTAGTTTCTATTTCAGGCATACAAATTTTAAAGCTATATCCCAGATTTTTTTTTTTGGTTATCATAACATTGTTTGATGTTTGAAAGTTATAAAACAATTTTCTTGCTTCTTTTTTTTGTCTTTCTTGAAATTGAATATTCAGTATATTTAGGAAATAGTTCAGGATTGTACATAGTACAAAATCAGGTTTGCTGCTAAACATGATAGAATTATAGAATCTTAGAAATGGAATGGACTTTGGTTGTTATTTAACATGACAGCAGATGAGCAATAGTA
This sequence comes from Myrmecobius fasciatus, assembly GCA_023553655.1. Taxonomy (NCBI): domain Eukaryota; kingdom Metazoa; phylum Chordata; class Mammalia; order Dasyuromorphia; family Myrmecobiidae; genus Myrmecobius; species Myrmecobius fasciatus. The sequence goes on along the minus strand of JAJPUD010013956.1, from coordinate 8,100 downwards.
TTTATATGTACACATATGCATAAACACATATTTTCTTTATTAAGTAATGAAAAATATTTTTTATTTACAAGTCTTATGTCCATGATAACACTTGGAATAATCTAGAAGAGTTGGTGCCTCCAATATTGTCACAAAGCTCCATCTGGCATGTTATTTCATGTCAATTAATCACTTGATAGCAATTATATTGATTAAAAGTTTAGAAATAGTAATAGCTGCAGAGAAATCCCATAAAGTGACAACACTTTATTTTGTGTGGAAAATGCCTTATTTATTTTATTTATTTATTATATTAATATTATTTAAATTTAGCTTGTATATATATACATATATATATATATATATATATATATATGTATATTTAAGTAATTGAATAATTAGTTGGCATAGAGAATAGAATACTGACTCTGGAGTCAGGAGGACTTGAGTTCAAATGTGCCCTCAGTCATTTACTACCTGTTTGACCCAGGCTAAATTATTTAACCCTCTTTGCTTCCTTTTCCTCATCTGCAAAATGAGTTTGAGAAGGAAATGGCAAATCACTCCAGCCATTTTGTCAAGAAAATCCCAAAATGAGGCTGAGAAGAATCCGGCACAATTGAAGAAAAATACCAAAGCTTTTTGTGACTAGTAATTGCTTAATCCAAAATTTACTCTAGGGAATATAGCTAATCCTGACTTCAGAAACTCTCCAGGGAAGCCAGAGCTTGCTGTAAGGAATGCTTAGATCCCATCTAGGCCTTCTTTGCAGTTTACCCAAACAGATCTTAAATCTACCCCCAAAGCTTTTATTTTGGGTGTCTCAATAGTTGGTGTTTGTGTTTCTTCCAAATTTTATTGAATTAATATACTTATCTGCTGACATGGATTTTTTTTTATTATTGTTGTTGTGTTGATATTTTTGAAACTAACTTACTATCTATTTCTGGCCAAGTAACTACTTGTCCTTAGTACTTTGTTTGAATAAAACTCAGAGACAGCAGAGGGCTACTAGACCTTTTCCAACTAGCTTTGCCCAGATGTTTTAATGAAATCTTTTAAAATAATTTTTTAGGTTTTGTGGTTTGTTCTTGAGTGATGTTATATATATATAGGATTCATGGGGAGAGTGTACTCCATCTTAGGAAGCACATGGGTCCAAAGCTTAAGTGATCCTGATTACTGAAAATCCTTTTTTTTTCTTTCATGGAGCCCTTGAAAAGTTCCTTTAGGTTGTCACCCTCAGTTCTGCTCTGAGGTTCAGTGGCTTTGTAGAATCTTTACTGTTACATGACCTAAGCATATTGATTTATTTTCATTACTGTTTCTCTCAGCTTCCTATCCATCAGTCCCTGTTACTTCAGAGAAAGAAACACAGATTTTCTTACTTATTTCCTTGTAAGTTTTATAAAATTAATGGCTTGTCAGTGGCTGCATGGGAATGGTGAAGGGAGAAACATAATTTTTCTCTTCTAGGAATAATTCCTTTGATGGCCACTTAAGGGTCCAGCTGGTATAATAATATGCCTATCAGAGGACATACGGCTTTATTCATAGAGGGTACATATTTTCTTGAAGTAGTTCAAAAATGTATACTGGTATGGCATTGTCTAATTTCATTCAATAATCAGAGCTTTGATCTCTTTCCAAAATGAAGAAAGATGTTCATTTATCAGATTTTTTTTGTTAATTGAATGATCCAGTTGAGAAATTTCAGATTTTAGTACTTCCATTAATTAGAGTTAGGATGGAAAACATCCTTTACAGATCCATTTATGGAAATTAGTTTAGATGTTACCTAGTTGATGTACCTCTGTTTTGGTTTTAGTTATTTATTACAACAAAGCAACAGCAAATATTTTATTGTATATGAGCCATGGTGTATTACCCTGGGGATGATTATCTGTAATGTCTTTGCTAATATTTTATTTAAGATTTTTGCATCAATATTCATTAGGGATATTGTTTTAAATTTTTCTTTCTCTGTTTTTGTCCTAGTTGGTTTAGGTATCAGTATCATGTCTGTGTCATAAAAGAAATTTGGTCGGAGTCCGTTATTCCCTATTTTTTCAAATAGTTTATAAAGTACTGAAGTTAATTGTTCTTTAAATGTTGTGGTAGAATTCACATGTAAATCCATCTTGTCCTGGGGATTTTTTCTTAGAGAGTTGATTAATAGCTTGTTCTATTTCTTTTTCTAAAATGGGACTATTTAAATAATTAATTCCCTCTTCTGTGAATCTGAGCAATCCATATTTTTGTAGGTATTCCTCCACTTCACTTAGGTTATCAAATTTATTGACATAAAGTTGGGCAAAATAACTCCTAATAATTGCTCTAATTTCCTCTTCATTGGTGGAAAGTTCTCTCTTTTCATTTTTGAGGCTAACAATTTGATTTTCCTCTTTCCTTTTTCTAATCAAATTAACTAGAGGTTTATCTATTTTGTTGTTTTTTTCATAAAACCAATTTCTAGTTTTATTTATTAATTCAATAGGCTTTTTTACCTTCAGTTTTATTAATCTCTCCTTTTATTTTTAGGATTTCGAGTTTGGTATTTGATTGGGGGTTTTTAATTTGTTCTTTTTTCTAGCTTTTTTAGTTTTCATTGATTTTCTTATTCTCTATTTTATTTAAGTTCCTATATATTTCTCAACTACAACCTTCTTCTCCCTTTCATATAGTTCTTTCTTTTCCTCAATAATCATCTTTATTGCTTTTTACTTTTTCTTATTCTGAGCCTAGCATAGAATTCTATTTGGTTCATTGTCTTGGCATATGGACACAATTTCATCATGAGCTCAAATTTTTCTGTGGACTCTTTTTGAAAATTGTCAGATTGGTACACAGAGCACCCTCTGAATTTCTGGGCTTTGCAAAATCCTACTTATGGCTTCACCAAAAATAAGTCTCTAAGGGTTTAATTTATTTATATTTAGCCAAGAAATACTAGGAAGATTTTGAAATCCTTGATGATCCTTTTGTCATCATTGCAGATGACACAAAATCTCCATATTATATATTACAATAATTCCTAATTTTATCAATAGCAACTTCCATATATTGAGAATAGAATTTGTTGATGTCCTTCCACACTTTTACTACTTAAACTACACAATTGTTTCTTCTTGGTCTTGTGTATCTCAATTTTATCTGTAATCATTAAAGGAAATTCTGGAACTACTTAAATTAAATGTTCTTTTCACATGACTAGTGTCAATAGGGCAGAAGCTGCTAATGTAGAACTTGTCACACACACACACACATATATATGTATATATATGCATATGTACATATAGACATATAATATATATATATATATATACATATACATATATATATTATATTTTGTTTAATTGTTTTATATTTTAAAACATTTATATTTATATTTTAATAGTGCCAAATCTTGATGGAAGAAAACATGTGACCTCTTTAGTAAATTTTTCTAATGGCACCCTAATCAGAGAGAATTTCCCTCCACATAGAACACAAATAATTGCTTCAATAGCTCTTTTCAGTTCCTCAGGGCTCAGGATATGAATCATGATTTGCTAATTCAATGACATCAAAAGGTTGTCTGGTGTTTTTCTGTAAATTGATATGAACAAAGTTTACAACATCTGTATGGTTTAGTGACAAGCATAGCAAGCAAGGTAACATTTTTGATAGATACTTCCCCCTTTTCAAAGGACATAGAAATCAACAAATGTAACTTAGCACAGGTACTAGAAAGGATGGGCCATTCTTGCACAAGAAACTATGGAAGTTTCTTTCACTTTTAAATATAATTCAAGATTGCTTTACAAAAGAATTAGACCAATTGTCTAGCACCAATGTTTCTATTTATTTGTTTTTCTTTAGTCTTTCCAATGTGAATTATCCTCATCTTTTGTCATTTTTACCAATTTACAAAAGTAGAACTGAAACCTTAAGGATATTTTGATTTCTTTGATTCTTTTGTTAGTGATTTGTGTATAATTTAATATATTTGCTAATAGTTTGCATATATATTTTCATTAGTACAAGGTTTTTCAGGGTAGAGATCATGACTTATTCAATTTTATTTTTTTTCTGCATATATACTCAATGTATTTTATATAGTAAGAGTTCAGTGAATGCTAATTAAATCAATAATATGTGGAGGTGTGGTTTTTATTTTTGGTACAAAAGCGACTTGTTTAATTTTAGGGTGATCCTATCAATTCTTTAGGCAATAGCACTGGACTTTAATTTCAAAGGGTTAGATCCAATAGATAGCTATCCCATTTTCTATATTTAATATCATGAACATATCTAATTTCTCTGTGTCTTAATTTCTTCATCTGTATAATGTTGTTTATAATAGTAACAATAACAAAATATGTACTACCTGCATGTGTGAAGTATTGTAAAGATCAAGTGAGCATTTTAAAGATCAAATAGGATCATTCATTTAAGGCACTCTTTAATTACAAGCTTTATGTAAATGCAAATTATTATTAAGATGGAATACTGAGTGTCAGATTCCATTTACTACTTCAACTAGCTTATGGATTTCATATATAGATATGTATATGATAAGTAGTTGAATAGATTTCTGTTGGGGAGCCACCTGCTAGTAGCTGCTGGGGATCTAATTGTGACCAGGAGAACAGATCCTTTCATGTGAGAGGATGATAACAATACAAGGAGACTGAGAGGCAGTTTCATTCTCTGACCTCCCTCCTCTTCCCTCCTGCCTCCTATTTATTTTATTCCCAATTTACATGCAAAATCTACATCAATAAAGGCTGATTTGCAATTCCTTCAAGTGTGTTATGATTCACAGTTGTGGGGACTTTGGGGAATGGACACACCCCTTAATAGTACAGTTCCCTTTAACCCTTTAGAGGCTTTCTGGGTTTCTGCACTTAGGTACGGTCCCTTATGGGAATAGGTTCTGCAGAAATAAAAATTAAAATGTTCAATTGGTCCATGTGGAATTCCTGCAGTCCCTGAGAAAAAGGGCTTTAATGTATCTCAATATGCATATTTCTTCCAAAAATTTTGCCAAATTCATATACTCATTGACATTCTATGTGATTTTAGCATAATTTTACTTTGCATTAAAAACTTTAAACTAATTCAATTTAATAATGAATATTTAACAATCACCTATAATATTCAAAGTAATTAATCTGTGCTAGATTTAGGGAGAGAAACACTTGTTTTATGAGTAGCAAGACAATAGTGCAAAAAGAACAGAAGGAATTACTCATGGCTGCTGCTTAAAGCTAGAAGACTGTTGGCCACATATCTCAGCATAATTTCAATAACCTTCTTCATCTTTCAGCCAGTATATATTCAGTGAGGGCAAACCACTTTTTTAATATAGCCTCAAGTAAAATATAAAAAGGATGACAATTCTGTTGCATGAAAGCACAAAATCAAATGCAAAGATTGGATTTTTACATCACCCACAGACAACATATATGTGTATATTTATCTGCATGTGTAGAGGTATGTATGTATGTATGTATGTAGGTTCCTGAGCAGAAAGAAGAGGGGGAAAAGAGAAAGTAAGTAAAAAAGAAAGAATTCTTAAATGGGTCATACTAAGCAGCTTTTACTGTAGATACTTTCTATCTTGGTCATGAGATTTGTGAGACTCTCCCTCTCAAAAATAATAAAACAAGACATATATCTCCTAATATTTAAGATAACAAATTGAATTGGACACTGACATTGTCACTTTTAAGACAAATATGCGGACTTCCTTCCGGGGGTGGAGCCATGGTGGTGGAGATCAGACAGGAGTCTCTGTAACCTCCTCTAACCTCTCCTCAAACCAACAACATATGAAGCCTCTAGACTGATTTTGAAGCAAAAAAATCCACAATATCTGGAGAACAACACGATTCTAGAAGAAGATACTCTGGAAGAACCTCAAAACAGGTCTGTTTTAATTGGGTAGGGGGGTGGTCTGCTGAACCCAGACTGCAGTGCAGGGAGATGGGGCAGGGAGCTGGAGCAGGGAACTGGAACAGGAGTCGGAACAGGAGTGGGAGCGTTGTGCTTTTCACACACCTGGGAGTCTTCCGCGGGCCTCTTGGAACAATCTGTCCTAATTGTGGGCAGGTGGTTTGGAGGGTCTGCCTTTTGAGGGGGATAGATTGTGAACTACTGAGCCCCTGATGAGCATCTTAAATAGCTGCCATTACACAGCACCTTAAAGCAATCAATCAAACAACAGGACTGATCAGCACCAGAAATAATTCAATCAGCAGAACTGCCCCAGGGCAAATTAAAGCAGCTGTCCCACCTTTGCCCT
>JAJPUD010013955.1:16124-42280 GCA_023553655.1 Myrmecobius fasciatus | reverse complement strand
AGGATATAAATTATATAAATAGCCCCATATCAGAAAAAGAAATAAAACAAGCTATTAACCAACTCCCTAAGAAAAAATCTCCAGGGCCAAATGGATTTACATGTGAATTCTACCAAACATTCAAAGAACAATTAATTCCAATACTACACAAACTATTTGAGAAAATAGGGACAGAAGGTATACTGCCAAAATTCTTCTATGAGACCAATATGGTGCTGATAGCTAAACCAGGTAGGGTGAAAACAGAGAAAGAAAACTGTAGACCAATTTCCCTAATGAATATTGATGCAAAAATTTTAAATAAGATATTAGCAATGAGATTACAGAAAGTCATCCCCAGGATAGTACACTATGACCAAGTAGGATTTATACCAGGGATGCAGGGCTGGTTCAATATTAGGAAAACTATCAGCATAATTAATTATATTAATAACCAAACTAACAAAAACCATATGATTATCTCAATAGACGCAGAAAAAGCCTTTGATAAAATCCAACACCCTTTCCTATTAAAAACACTAGAGAGTATAGGAATCAATGGGCTTTTCCTTAAAATGATCAGTAGCATCTATTTAAAACCATCAGCAAGCATTATATGTAATGGAGACAAACTAAAACCATTCCCAATAAGATCAGGAGTGAAACAAGGCTGCCCACTGTCACCATTACTATTCAATATTGTATTAGAAATGTTAGCTTTAGCAATAAGAGAAGAAAAAGAGATAAAAGGAATCAGAGTAGGTAATGAAGAAACCAAATTATCACTCTTTGCAGATGACATGATGGTATACTTAAAGAACCCTAGAGACTCAATTAAAAAACTACTAGAAACAATTCACAACATTAGCAAAGTAGCAGGATTCAAAATTAATCCACATAAATCATCAGCATTTTTATATATTACCAACAAAGTTCAGCAGCAAGAGATGCAAAAAGAAATTCCATTCCAAATAGCAGATGATAGGATAAAATATTTGGGAATCTATCTGCCAAGGAAAAGTCAGAAACTATACGAACTAAATTACAAAACACTTTCCACACAAATAAAATCAGACCTAATCAATTGGAAAAATATTAAGTGCTCATGGGTAGGCAGAGCAAACATAATAAAAATGACAATACTACCCAAACTAATCTACTTATTTAGTGCCATACCAATCAAACTCCCAAGAAATTATTTTACAGATCTAGAAAAAATAGTAACAAAGTTCATTTGGAAGAACAAAAGGTCAAGGATCTCAAGGGGATTAATGGAAAAAAAGGCAGATGAAGGTGGCCTTGCTGTAGCAGATCTAAAACTATATTATAAAGCAGCGGCCATCAAAACCGTTTGGTACTGGCTAAGAAATAGAGCAGTCGATCAGTGGCACAGGATAGGTTATCAGGACAACCTAGGCATTAACCTTAACAATCTAGTGTTGGATACACCCAAAGCCCACAGCTTTTGGGATAAATACTCTCTATTTGGCAAAAACTGCTGGGAAAATTGGAAACGTGTGGAAGAAATTAGGGCTTGACCCATACCTAACACCACATACCAAGATAAGATGTAAATGGGTTCATGATCTAGATATAAAGAGGGACTTTGTAAGCAAGTTAGAGGAACGTAATATAGTTTATCTCTCAGACCTGTGGAGGTGGAACAAATTTATGTCCAAAGAAGACTTGGAACTCCTAATTGAACACCAGATGGATAATTTTGACTATATTAAGTTAAAAAGTTTCTGTACAAACAAAACAAATGCAGACAAGATTAGGAGGGAAGCATCAAATTGGGAAATCATCTTTACATTTAACGGTTCTGATAAAGGCCTCATTTCTAAAATATATACAGAATTGTCTCATATATATAAGAATTCAAGCCACTCTTCAATAGATAAGTGGTCAAGGGATATGAACAGACAATTTTCAGATGATGAAATTAAAACCATCTCTAATCATATGAAAAGTTGCTCCAAATCACTATTGATCAGAGAAATGCAAATTAAGACAACTCTGAGGTACCACTACACCCCTGTCAGATTGGCTAAAATGACAGGAAAAGATAACGATGAATGTTGGAGGGGATGTGGGAAAACTGGGACACTAATACATTGTTGGTGGAACTGTGAACGGATCCAACCATTCTGGAGAGCAATTTGGAGCTATGCTCAAAAAGTTGTCAAACCGTGCATACCCTTTGACCCAGCAGTGTTTCTACTGGGCCTATATCCCAAAGAGATCTTAGAGGAGGGAAAGGGACCCACCTGTGCAAGAATGTTTGTGGCAGCCCTTTTGTAATGGCTAGAAACTGGAAACTGAAGGGATGCCCATCAATTGGAGAGTGGCTGAATAAATTATGGTATATGAATGTTATGGAATATCATTGCTCTGTAAGAAACGACCAGCAGGACGATTTCAGAGAGGCCTGGAGGGACTTGCATGAACTGATGCTGAGTGAAACGAGCAGAACCAGGAGATCATCATACACAGCAACAACAGTATTACATGATGATCAATTCTGATGGACATGGCTCTCTGCAGCAAAGAATTGTCTCAAAACAGTTCCAATTGTTCACTGAAGAAAACCATATACACCCAGAGAGAGGGAAATGAAATATGGACCACAACGTAACATTTTCAGGATCTCTATTGACATTTGCTTGCATTGTGTTGCCTTTCTCTGATTCTTTTTTTTTCTTGTAGATAGGATTTTTCTTGCATAACTTCTCAAGCATTTCAACATTATTAACATGTAGTGGACTTCCTGCCATCTAGGGGAGGGGAGGGGACTGGGGGTAAAATTTGTAATGGAAAGCTTTGTAAAGATCAATGTTGGGGAACTACCCATATATATGTTATACAAATAAAAAGTTTTAATAAAAAAATAAAATAAAAATAGAATTAATCAAAAGGAAAAGCAAGCTAACTGAAGAAAATCATACATTAAAAAACAGAATGTGGTCAATGAAAGCTAATGACTCTATGAAACATCAAGAATCAGTCAAACAAACTAAAAAGAATGAAAACATGGAAGAAAATATAAAATACTTCACTGGACAAACAGCCAATCTGGAAAATAGATCCAGGTTTAAAAATAATTGGTCTACATGAAAGCCACAAAAAAAAAAAAAAAAAAAAAACCTGTATAGCATTCTTCAAGAAACCATCAGGGAAAACTCTCCTGATCTATTAGAAGCAGAGGGCATAATAGTCACTGAAAAAATCCATTGATCACTTCACTTATGGAAACAAATTACATAAGGAGAACTCCAAGAAACATCATTGCAAAACTACAAAACTATAATCTCAAGGAAAAAATATTATAGACTACCAGAAAAAAAAAAACTAATTCAAATGCTGAGGAACCATAGTCAGGATTATTCAGGATTTGACACAGAGGACCTGGAATACTATATTATTGAAGGCAAAAAGATCTTGGATTATAATGAAGAATCAACTACCCAGTGATACTGAGTATCATCTTTCAGAGAAGGAGATGCATCTTCATTGAAGCAGGGAACTTTCAATTAGTTCTACTGAAAAGAACAGAGCTTGAACATGATTAACCTATATTGGATTACTTGCTATCTTGGGAAGAAGGGGAAGAAAGGGAGACAAAATTGGAACACAAGATTCTGAAAAATGTTTTAATTATCTCTGCATGTATTTGGAAAAATGAAATGCTATAATAAAAAAACAAAATGAAAAAAGACCAGAACTAACCACAAAGTTTGATTTATAAATACAATAATGAAGAGAAGCATAGAAAAATAAACAGGAAAGAAAAAATATATATTATTTAAAGGTTAAAGTGTTTACATTCCTACATGGGAAAATGATATTTGTGATTCTTCAAAACTGTATCTTTTCTTAGAGCAGTTAGAGCAGGTATATGTAGAGGGGGATATAAATTGACTCTGATGTGATGATACTAAAGAAAAAGACATTGAGCTATGAAAAAGGATTGTACTGGTGGAAGAAGAAAGATGGGGAATGGAGGAAATTAGATCATATAAAGAGGCACAAAAGACCTATTACAGCAGAGGGAAAGAAGAGAGTGGGATGAAAATTGTCTGAATCTTAATCTCATCAGTTCTGGTTCAAAAAGAGAATAGCACATACACATATGTGTAATATTACACAGTTTGGAATCTAAATTTATGTTCCCTTACAGCTAAGTGGAAGGAGACAGGGGAAAGAAAAGGAAGGGACTAGATAAAATGGAGGGTAGAAACAATAGAAGAAAGGGGTAAGAGAAGGAAGGAGAGGTGTAAAAAGGAAGGAAAAGTTAAGTGAGAGGTTCTTCAGAAACAAAATACTAGTGAGGAGGAACAAAGTGAAAAGAGAGGGAGAGAAGCATATGAAGGAAGAAAATAAAATTGAAGGAAATACACAAGTGGTAATCATAGCTGTGAATGTGAATGGGATGAGTTCTCCCATAAAATGGACGTAAATAGCAGACCAAAAACCAGAATCCTGGGTGGAGCCAAGATGGTGTAGAGCAGACAGGACTCTCTGTGACGTCCTCTGACCTTCTCTCAAATCTACAGCAGATTAAGCCTCTAACCTGATTTTGGAGTCAAAAGCACCCCCAAATATCAGGAGTACAACACATTCCCAAAAGAAGTTACCTTGGAAGAACTTCAAAATAGGTCTGTGTCCATCTGGCAGGGGGACAGTCTGCCAAGACCAGATGGCAGCACAGGGAGCCAGGGCAGGAAGCCGGTCTGGGTATCAGATTGCTGCAGTTTCTAAGCACCTGGGAAGCTTCTGTGAGCCTCTTAGGGCACTCTATCCTGGTTGCAAGCAGGTCGTTTGGCAGATTTGCATTTTGTAAAAGGTAAATTATAAACAACTGAGTGCCTGGAAGAGCCAGACATAGCTGCCATTACCCAGAACCAGAAATCAATCAGCAGAACTGCCCCAGGGCAAATAAAGGATCTGTCACTCTTTTGTTTTGTACAGACTTCAAGCCTTAAAAATGAATAATAAAAAAGAACTCTCACCACAGATAGCTTTTATAGAGAGTGAGAACAGATCTCAGATCCTGAGGTGCCTAAAGTTAAAGCAACTCCAGAGGAAGCCACAAAGGAAGACATGAGCTGGTCCCCGTTTCACAAGGCTTTCCTGGAAGAGTGTAAAAAGAATCTAAAAAGAGAGTTACAAGAAAAATAGGGAAATGAAAGGAGATCATTGCAAGAAGGAATGGAAAAAGCATATAATGCCCTACAAAAGAGATATGAAAAAGACACCAATTCACTGAAAAACAAAACTGGTGAAATGGAAAAAGAATGCAATGAACAAAAAAATTCAATTGGCCAATTACAAAAGGAGTTTAAAAAGGTCATTGAAGAAAATAATACACTAAAAATTAGAATTTAACAAATGGAAGTGAATGACTCAATAAGACTTTAAGAATCAGTCAAAAACAAAAAAAAAAATGAAAAAAAATAGGAGAAAAGAATTATCTCCTAGGAAAAACAACTGATCTGGAAAATAGATCTAAGAGAGATAATTTAAGAATTATTGGACTTCCTGAAAGCCATGATGACAAAAAGAACCTAGACACCATCTTACAGGAAATCATAAAAGAAAATTGCCCTGATGTTTTAGAATCAGACGGTAAAATATGCATCAAAAGAATTCACTGATCATGTCCTGAAAGAGACCCCAAAATTAAATTCCCAAGGAATATCGTGGCTAAACTTCAGAACTATCACACCAAGGAAAAGATATTGCAAGCAGCCAGAAAGAAACAATTCAATACCAAGGATCCACAATTAGGATCACCCACGATCGAAGAGTGTGGAATCTGATATTCCAAAAGGCAAAGGAACTTGGATTATAGCCAAGAATCAGCTATCCAGCTAAAATGAGCATTATCTTTAAGGAAAGAAGATGGACATTTAATGATATAGGTGAATTTCACCTATTTCTAATGAAAAGACAAGATCTGAACAAAAAAAAATTTACCTCCAAACACGGAATTCAAGAGAAGCATAAAAAGGTAAAAAAGGAAGAACTCTTGAGAAATATATTTCTATTACTGGTATACTTAGAGAGTGTGGGCATAATTTGATTTTACTTTGATAATATGAAAAAGAAACTAAAGGTAGGAAGGGGACCATAAGGGAAAAAGAGGGAAAATGAGGTAAAATAAGGGAAATTATATCTCACAAAGAGGCAAAGAAAACCTATTATAACTGAGAGAAAGAAGGGAGGGGGATGAGCATTGTGTAAATCTTACTCTCATCAGATTTGGCTCTGAGAGAGAATATCATACATATTTGTTTTCACAGAGAAACTTGTCCCACCTTATAGGGAATTGGGAGGGAAAGGGGGAAAAGAAAGGGAAAGACTAATAGAAGAGAAAATAGAATTAAGAGAAAGGTGTAAAAAAGGGGAGGGGGAGCAGAGCCAAGATGGTGGAGTGAAGACACGACTCTCTGTGTCCTCTTCTGACCTTCTCTCAAACCAACAGCAGATTAAGCCTCTGAACTTATTTTTAAGTCAAAGAACCCACAAATATTTGAACTACAAAACATTCCTTGCAGAAGGTACCTTTGAAAAGCTCCAGTGTAGGTCTGTTTCAATTGTGCAGCGGGTTTGGGCTGTTTGCTGGGCACAGCTCTGGGAGGCAGGGCAGGAAACCGGGTGGGACTCAGCATAGCAGATTCTAAACACCTGGGGAATCTATCTGAGGTTCTGGGGACACTCTACCCAGATTGTGGGCAGCTGATTTGCAGATGTGCCTTTTGTAAAAGGCAGATTGCAACCCACTGCAAACACTAGGACCTAGCCCATCAGCCCAGCACCGGAAGTTAATTAGCTGAATTGCTCCCGGGCAAATTACCACAGCCGCGGCTTCTATGTTTAAACAGACCCCAAACTTTTTAAAAAATGAGTAAAACAGACCCCAGCTTTTGGGATAAGTACTCACTATTCGGCAAAAACTGCTGGGAAAATTGGAAACTAGTGTGGAAGAAATTAGGGCTTGAACCACACCTAACACCACATACCAAGATAAGATCTAAATGGGTTCATGATCTAGATATAAAGAGGGACTTTGTAAGCAAATTAGAGGAACGTACTATAGTTTACCTCTCAGACCTGTGGAGATGGAATAAATTTATGTCCAAAGAAGATCTGGAACTCTTAATTGTACACCAGATAGATAATTTTGATTATATCAAGTTAAAAAGTTTCCGAGCAAACAAAACTAATGCAGACAAGATTAGGAGGGAAGCATCAAATTGGGAAATCATCTTTACATTTAATGGTTCTGATAAAGGCCTCATTTCTAAAATATATAGAGAAATGTCTCATATTTATAAGAATTCAAGACACTCTTCAATAGATAAGTGGTCAAGGGATATGAACAGACAATTTTCAGATGATGCAATTAAAACCATCTCTAATCATATGAAAAGTTGCTCCAAATCACTATTAATCTGAGAAATGCAAATTAAGACAACTCTGAGGTACCACTATACCCCTGTCAGATTGGCTAAAATGACAGAAAAAGATAACGATGAATGCTGGAGGGGATGTGGGAAAGCTGGAACTCTAATAGATTGTTGGTGGAACTGTGAACGGATCCAACCATTCTGAAGAGCAATTTGGAGCTATGCTCAAAAAGTTGTCAAACTGTGCATACCCTTTGACCCAGCAGTGTTTCTACTGGGCCTATATCCCAAAGAGATCTTAGAGGAGGGAAAGGGACCCACCTGTGCAAGAATGTTTGTGGCAGCCCTTTTTGTAGTGGCTAGAAACTGGAAACTGAAGGGATGCCCATCAATTGGAGAGTGGCTGAATAAATTATGGTATATGAATGTTATGGAATATTATTGCTCTGTAAGAAACGACCAGCAGGACGATTTCAGAGAGGCCTGGAGGGACTTGCATGAACTGATGCTGAGTGAAACGAGCAGAACCAGGAGATCATTATGCACAGCAACAACAATACTATATGATGATCAACTCTGATGGACATGGCTCTCTGCAACAAAGAAATGTCTCAAACCAGTTCCAATTGTTCAGTGAAGAAAGCCATATACACCCCGAGAGAGAGATATGAGATGTGGACTATAACATAACATTTTCATGCTCTTTATTGATATTTGCTTGCATTGTGTTTCCTTTCTATGATTTTTTTTTCTTGTAGATAGGATTTTTCTTGCACAACAACTTGTCAAGTATTTTATCATTATTAACATGTAATGGCCTTCCTGCCATCTAGGGGAGAGGTGGGGACTGGGGGTAAAATTTGTAACAGAAAACTTTGTAAAGATCAATGCTGAGGAACTACCCATACATATGTTATGCAAATAAAAAGCTTTAATTAAAAAATGAGTAAAAAACAGAAGAGAGCTCTCACCATAGACAGCTTTTATGGAGAGAAAGAAGGGCAGACCCCAGATTCTGAGGTTCCTATAGGCAAACTCCAGAGGAAGCCACAAATAGAGACATGACCTGATCCCCCTTTCACAAGGCTTTTCTGGAAGACTGCATAAAGAATCTCAAAAGAGAGTTAGATGATAAATGGGGAAATGAATTGAGATCAGTATAAAAAGCCCTCCAAAACAGATATGATGAAGACACCAATTTACTTTAGAAGAAAATTGCTGAAATGGAAAAAGACAACAATGCACTGAAAAACAAAATTGGTGAAATGGGAAAAGTACGCAATGAACAAATTGGCCAGTTACAAAAGGAGCTAAAAAAAGGTAAGTGAAGAAAATAATGCATTAAAAATTATAATTGAACAAATGCAAGTGAATGACTCAATAAGACTCCAAGAATCAGTCAAACAAAAACAAAAAATGAAAAAATAGAAGAAAATATGAAATATCTCCTAAGAAAAACAACTGTATTGGAAAAAAGATCTAGAAGAGACAATCTAAGGATTACTGGACTTCCTGAAAGCCACGATGAAAAAAAAAAAGAATCTAAACACTCTTCCAGGAAATCTTGAAAGAAAACTGCCCTGATGTTTTAGAACCAGAAGGCAAAGTCACCATCGAAAAGAATTCACCAATCACCTCCTGAAAGAGACCCAAAAATTTAATCCCCAAGGAATATTGTGGCTAAATTTCATGACTATCACACCAAGGAAAAAATATTGCTAGCAGCTAGAAAGAAACAATTCAAATACCAAGGAACTATAATTAGAATCACACAAGATCTGTCAGCCCCCACATTGAAGGAATGAAGGGCCTGGAACCAGATATTCCGAAAGGCAAAGGAACTTGGATTACAGCCAAGAATAACCTATCCAGCTATAATGAGCATTATTTTCCAGGGAAGAAGATGGTCATTTAATGATATAGATGAATTTCACCTATTTCTAATGAAAAGACCAGAGTTGAACAAAAAGTTTGACCTCCAAACACGGAACTCAAGAGAATCATAAAAAGGTAAAAAAGGAAAGAACTCTTGAGAACTTTATTTTTACTATGGGTATACTTAAAGAATGGGGGTAAAATTTGATATTACTTTGATAATATGAAAAAGAATCTATAGGTGGAAAGGCTATCATACTGGGGAAAGGAGTGAACAGGTGGTAAAATAAGGTTTTTAAAAAGGTAAAAGGTAAAAATAAGGTAAAATCTCATGAAGAGGCAAAGAAAACCTAATATAATTGAGGGAAAGAAGGGAGGGAGATGAGCATTGTGTAAATCTTACTTTCATCAGATTGGGCTCTAAAAGAATATATCAGACATTTGGTTTCACAGAGAAACTTGTCCTTCCTTTTAGGGAAGTAGGAGGGAAAGGATGAAAAGAAAGGGATAGACTAATAGAAAGGGGAAAATAGAAGAATCAGGGGAAAGGAATAAAAGAGGGGGAGGAGCTCTAAAGGGGGCACTGTTTGGGAGACGTGGTCATCAAAAGCAAAATACTGGGGAGGGGGAAAGGGAAAAAGGGGAAAGGAAAGAGAAAAACACAACTTGGGTAAATAAGATGGCAGGAAATATAGAATTAGTTATTTTAACTGTGAATGTGAATGTAATGAACTCTCCCATAAAACAGAAGTGGATAGCAGACTGGATTAAAAACCAGAATCCAACAATATGTTGTTTACAAGAAACACATCTAAAGCATAGACACATAAAGAGTGAAGGTAAAAGGCTGGAGCAAAATTTATTATGCTTCAGGTGAACAAAAAAAAGGGGGTAGAAATCCTGATATCAGATCAAGTAAAAGCAAAGATAGATCTAATTAAAAGAGATAAGGAAGGAAACTATATTTTACTAAAGGGTACACTAGATAATGTAGCAATATCAATACTAAATATATATGTACCAAGTGGTAGAGCATCCAAATTCCTAGAGGAGAAATTAAAAAAGATGCAAGAAGAAATAGATAGCAAAACTATACTAGTGGGGGTCTCAACCTTGCTCTCTCAGAATTAGATAAATCAAAACACAAAATAAATAAGAAAGAAATTAGGGAAGTAAACAAATTGTTAGAAAAGTTAGGTATGATAGATCTTTGTAGAAAATTGAATGGAGACAGTAGGGAGTTTACTTTTTTCTCTGCATTTCATGGAACTTATACAAAAATTGACCATGTGTTAGGGCATAAAAACCTCAAAATCAAATGCATAAAATCAGAAATAGTAAATGGATCTTTTTCAGATTATGATACAATAAAAATCACATGCAATATAAGGCCAGGAGAAAATAGACCAAAACTTAATTGGAAATTAAATAATCTAATCCTAAAGAATGTATGGATGAAAGAGCAAATCACAGACACAATCAATAATTTCATCCAGGAGAATGACAATAATGACACAACAAACCAAAATTTATAGGATACAGCCCAAGTGGTTATAAGGGGAAATTTTATATCTCTAGATGCTTACTTGCGTAAAATAGAGAAAGAGAAGATCAATGAATTGGGCTTAGAACTAAAAAGCTAGAAAAAGAACAAATTAAAAACCCTCAATTAAACACCAAATTTGAAATTCTGAAAATAAAAGGGGATTAATAAAATTGAAAATAAAAAAAACTATTGAATTAATAAATAAAACTGAGTTGGTTTTATAAAAAAGCAAACAAAATAAGATTTATACCAGGAATGTAGGGCTGGTTCAATATAAGGAAAACTATTGGGATAGTTGACCATATCAATAACAAAACTAACGGAAATTATATGATCATCTCAACAGATGCAGAAAAAGCTTTTTACAAAAAACCGTACCCATTCCTATTAAAAACACTAGAAAGCACAGGGATAAATTGAGTTTTCCTTAAAATAAAAAGCAGTTACTATCTAAAACCATCAACAAGCATTATATGTAATGGAGAGAAGCTCGACACATTCTCAATAAAATGAATGGTGAAATAACGATGCCCATTATCACTACTATTATTCGATATTGTTCTAGAAATGTAGACTTCAGCAATAAGAAAAGAAAAAGAAATTAAGGGAATTAGACAATGAGGAAATAAAACTCTTACTCTGCAGGTGATACGATGGTATACTTAGAGTCAACCAAAAAGCTACTTGAAACAATTAATCACTTTAGTAAAGTTGCAAGATATAAAGTGAATTCTCATAAATTATTGGCATTTCTATGTATTACCAACAAAACCCAATAGCAAAAGATAGGAAGAGAAATTCCATTTTAAATAACTATAGATAAAATAAAATATTTGGGTGTCCATCTGCCAATACAAGCCCAGGAACTATATAAACACAATTACAAAATACTTTTCACACAAATAAAGTCAGTTATAAACAACTGCAAAAATATAAATTGCTCATGGGTAGGCCGAGCTAATAAAATAAAAATGACAATTCTTCCTAAATTTGTCTACTTATTTTGTGCCATACAAATCAACCTAAAAATTATTTTATAGAGTTATAAAAAATAAAAGTTTAATAATATCAAGACAATTAATTTAAAAACGCAAAGAATTTTGCCTATGAATACCAGCCCTAAAAACTCTATTATAAAGCAATAGTCATCAAAAACATCTCATACTGGCTAAGAAACAAAGTGATGAATCATTGGAATAGTTTTATACACAATACACAATAGTCAATGGCTATAGTAATAGAGTCAAAGATTTTAGCTTCTGGGATAAGAACTGACTATTTGACAAAATTTGCTGGGAACACTGGAAAACAGTATAGCAGAAACTAGGCATTGAACAACATCTAATATCTCAAATCAAAACATGGTCAAAATGAGTACTTGATGTGGGTATAAAGGGTGATACTATAAGCAAAGTAGGAGAGCAAGTGATAGTTTATCTATCATATCTTTGGATAAGGGAAAAATTTATGACCAAAGCAGAACTAGAGAACATTATGAAATGCAAAATGGATTATTTTTATTAAATTAAATTAAATTTTTTTTGCACAAACAAAAACAATATAGCCAAGATTAGAAGAAATGTAGAAAGCTGGGTTTAAATTTTTCATAACCAGTGTTTCTGATAAAGCCCTTGTTTCTAAAATATATAGAGAACTGAGTCAAATTTATAAAAAATACAAGTCATTTCCCAATTGATAAATGGTCAAAGGATATGAATAGACAATTTTCAGGCAAAGAAATTAAAGCCACCTCTAGTCATATGGAAAAAATCCCCAAGTCACTAATGATTAGAGAAATACAAATTAAAACAACTCTGAGGTACCACTACACACCTTTCAGATTGGCCAAGATGACAGGAAAAAATAATGAGAAATGTTAGAGGAGATGTGGGGAAACTAGGACACTATATAAAATTCGAAAAAAAATCCAGACTTCTCTGGTATGAAAGGAAGGACAATAAATTTTACATGGATTTTCCAAATTGCAGGGGCATCATAACCCTAATCCCTGCAATGGGGAAAAGATAGTTGTACATTACTCTTTTTGGTTGTTTCTCATTCATGACACTCTTCATAGACTATCCACCATTCAAGGAATGTTCTCATACATGCCTCTTAAAAGTCCTTCGAAATAAAGATCATAAACAACCTTATTCATGAAGCTTTTCCTGATCCCCCTGCTTCTAGTGATTCCTAGAAATTCCTCTTACCCCACCCCTACTTCCTCCCAAACCTTTTTATTTGTTGTCTACGTGGTCTTTCTAAATTTATACTTGGTATAATTACCTGCTATCTCTATTAGTAAAAATTAAAATCCTTGAAAACAAAGGTTGTTTGACTTGTCTTGAATCTCCAGTGACCAGCATGATGTCTAGTGATTAATGTTTAATATTAGTTATTATTGTTGTTAAGAGAGGATAAATATCTACTTCTATAAAATATTAATAATTGGCATTCTCATAATGGCAAGATTCTGGAAATATATCTAATGACTGAGAGTGACTAATCAAATGATTGTATACCACCACAATTAAATATTACTATACAAAGAACTGATGAATGTAAATTTGCTGTTGTTCAGTTATTTCAGTCATGTCTGATTCTTCATGACCTCATTTGGGGTTTTCTTAACAAAGATGTTGGAGTAGTTTGTCATTCCCTTCTCCAGCTCATTTTACCAACAAGGAAACTGAGGCAACAGAATTAAATGAATTGCCTGGAGTCACACAACTAGTAAGTTCCTGAGGCTGGATTTGAAATCAGCTTTTCCTGATTCCAGGTCCAATGCTCCATCCATAGCTACCTCTATCAAACATAAACATAAACACAAAGAAAAAAGACATATTAAATGATTAATAATAAACAGAATAATACACATTATAATTATGAAAATAACAAAAAAATAATTTCAAAAAAATTCTGGCATAGTGGTTTTGAGGTAGGAAAACCTAGATCTATGTCCTTTCTGACATATGTAACATATGGACAAATCACTGAAGTTCTCTGTTTTATGCAGAAGTTCTCTTAAGATTTTCAGTTACATAATAATTATACATTTGCACGAATAGATGTTGTCCCCCTCCAGGAATGAAATCATAGCAGCATGATAAAGATGATGATGATAAAACTAATCATGGTAGCATATTCCTTTAAGTAGGATCAGAATGGAACACCAGAAAAAATTTATTTGTTATGTTCACAATCAAAATATATATTTCTACAAAATTACAAATATTTTGTAGTTTATAAGTTCATGTGTGATCAATTTTTGGTTTGGGGTTTTTGAATTTTTATTTGATTGTTACTGAGTTAAGAATTAGTGCATATATCATAATTGCATATTCTTAATTACAAAGTATATTTCACTTATACAATTACCTATAATGTATCATAATTAGAATCAAATGCATGACATATATTTGTCATTATATGCACATAAAAAGCAGCTTGTTTGAGTACTAGATTTAAGTAATATAGAACCACAAAATGAAAATTAATGGATCTAGCAAAAACATATCACAAATTTAATGCTTTATTTCTATGGTACCAATTTTTATAAATATGGAAGACAACAAGAAACCTAAAATTCAAGAAGACTTACACTACTATTGGTATAAATACTACAGTTTATTATTTTTAATATGTATTTTTCTATCTTAGAATCATCTCTGAATATTCTTTATTTTAAAATGTCTGGAAAATGTCCACTTAACATCTGAAAATAATTTTAATTTTGTGAAGCTAAATTGTTCCAACCTAAATATGCTATATATAGGGTTTATTTAATTGTTTGTGCCTTATTTCAACAGTTAAAATTAAGATTATTAGGAGTGCTATCAATCAATTTTTTGGATGATGATCTCATGACTTTCCTGATGAGATTATTTCATCAACAAAAACAGTGTTAGAAAAAATAGAGAAATCTGTCTTCAAGAAACTTTTATTTCTTGTGTATTGTGTTTCTAGGTATCGTAGAAGCAAGATCTATTTCTCATTGACTAGACTAGTTCTTCCCTCAAAGAATTTGCTATCAAGACTTCATCAATGTAGAGAATTAAGTAAACCATGAGAATCCATAAAGAGTCAGGAGTAAAGGATTTGCCTTTTGAGAAACTCAACACAACCATCCTAACTTACTACTTTTTTCCCTTTGAAGATGAGAGCTTTATTCACATGAACAAATGTGTCCTTGTTGGATTTTCCAAACTCTTTTTAAGTCAATTCTTTCTATAAATTGTTATGTGATCTAAGGATGTCTTATTTCATTCAAAACTCAATCATTGGACTGACCTATGATAGACCCTACTCAAAATGCCAAATGAGTAATTCTTTCTTTAATGTATCTTTAAAAAAGGAAAAATTTAAAATCCATACTGTTTCTTTTTTTATCTAAATAAAATGACTTTAATATCAATGCATATAATTAACTTGTTTTAAGATTATCTTAAAGCTACTTCTGAACAAAGTACAGCTAAAAATCTCTCTTTTATTTAAAACAAAAATTCTCTCTATATAGCCTCCCACTAATGTTCTGAGCAGGGGAAATAAGGAAATCTACAGAACATGGAAATAGATATTAGAAACAAGAATTAGACAAACTTTCTACAGCACAAGTTAAAAAAAAATCCAGCTATTTGTTGATAAGGTTTTACAGACTTGAGGAGAATAAGTATCATCATTACATCCTGGATAATAATAAAAGTCATTGCCATCACTTTCCCCTTTCTTTTCCTTCCTTTCTACTTTCTAACTTTCCTTTTTTCCTTTATTCCATTCTCTGCAATGCAGATAAATCACATCCCTCTAAAAAGACAGTTTTTTTTTATTTGACATGCCCTGCTTCCTTAATGTCAACATGACAAAAAAATAATCTTATCTTTAGTTGAGAATTTGAGTGAAGAATAGTAGAGTAATGTTGCTTTATAGGATTCAACAGCATTTTACAGGTGAGAGAAATGAGGACAACCTGTGTATAATATGTGATTAAAAGAATTTTTTTCACACATTTCAAAGTTATCTTCTCTCAGGAAGTTATAACCAGAAATACTATTTCACACATGGATGTATTTTTCATCACAATGGAAATCCATCCCAAATGTTTGTACAATATAGTTTCTTGAGTATATAAAATTCACATTGAGACAATGACCTTTATACAACTTTTTTAGACCTATTTATAATTCTTGAATTCAAACCAAATGGTTGTTTAAAAAAAGTAAGGTATCAATGTGAGTAATATTTGAAATACCAGGTGAATAATTTCATGGAATTTTTTGGAATAAGCTCAGTAATTACTACTGAATTTAAGATTACAAATCCTACTAATTTTAGCTGTTCAACAAATATTTATTAAGAACTACTATTTTCAGTGCACTGAGCTAGCTGCTAAGGGGAGATTTGGCTCTCAAAGATCTTGTAGTCTTATAGGAGTTTACAATCTAGTAGGGGAATGTGTATTTGTTACATTTCATTCTACAAACACGTATTAAACATCCATTTTGTACAAGTAATTTTGCTAGGCTATGAGGACACAAAGACACACACACACACACACACACACACACACGCACACAGAGTTCCTGTCCTCAAAGAATTTGTATGTACATATATTTATAATGTGTGGAGATATATATATATATATATATATATATATATATACATGGATATGTTTGTATGTATATATGTGTAAATATACATGGATATGAATATATACAAAATAAAATATGTGAATTCAAAGTAGGAATATAATGTCTTTCCCCCATCCTCTTCTGTATACAATACAGTCTTAATTGGTAATTTCATCAGATGCTAGGTATTCAATCATCTTTTCTACATAGATGACTATAAAATATACATTTTCCTTTCTCATCTTTCTCCTAAACTTTAATCCAGTGTCACCAATTCCATGCTGCTCCTCTCCACCTAGTTGTCCTATAGATTTTTTAAATTCAAGTTATCACAAACAGGACTCATTGTATTTTCTCCTATACCACCCTTTTTCCTAAGTTCCCTTTTTTTCTGCTAAGGATGCTACCATTTTTCCATTCTCCCAGATACTCAATCCTGAAATTAATTCTTCATTTTTACTCCATATTGATTGCTGTCATTTGCAGTGGTGTGTTAAAAATTCATTGTTCAATTTTCTTTTTCTGAGGCAATTGGGGTTAAGTGACTTGCCCAGGGTCATACAGCTAGGAAGTGTCTGAGACCAGATTTGAACTCAGATCTTCCTGACTTCAGGGCTGGTGCTCTAACCACTGCACCACCTAGCTGCCCCTTATTGTTCAACTTTTAATGTTAGATTTAAACCTTCAAAATCATGAATTGCTATAAATCAGGATAATTTATTAATCTGTAAGTAGTCTGGCCTTTAACAAATATTAATAATGAAGATTAAAATTAAATCTATGCATACATTTATTCACCAGAGAATCCACCATTTACCAGGACAGCCCTTCATTACTCTATCAATATTGCCTGAGCTCAGTAGAAAGGTAGTAGAATACTCAAGAATGAAATCATTTCTGAACTGTAGGCCTGGTGACTATTGGTTAATAACAATGATCATAATAATCACCAGCATGCATATAGCACTTTTACATTTTCAAAGTGTTTTACATATATAACCTCATTTGAACCTCACACCACCCATGGGTGTGAAGGACAGTCAGTTCTGATATAAAGTATGTTTCAAAAAATAGGAATTTATTCCAACTTGACACAGATATTAGGAAACATTTTAAGCATATCTCAAATTTAAAGTTTTCTTCTGCTAATTTCTTCCTAAAGAAACATTGAGAAAACTCAGAAATGTATCATTTCACAGTGTTTTATAAACTGCAACCTTTCCAATCTCCATTTCCACAAGCTGACAAGAACTTTAAAGGTAAAGTTCTGTGCTCTAAATCACCACTGACTTCCTCTAAATCACTATTAATTAGAGAAATGCAAATTAAAACAACTCTGAGATACTACCTCACAGCTCTCAGATTGGTTAAGATAACAGGAAAAGATAATGATAAATGTTGGAGGGGATATGGGAGAACTGGGACACTAATGCATTGTTGGTGGAGTTGTGAAATGATCCAACTATTCTGGAGAGCAATTTGGAACTATGCCTAAAGGGCTATAAAACTGTGCATACTTCTTGATCCAGTAGTGCCATTACTGGGTCTATATCCCAAGGAAATCATAAAGGAGGGAAAAGGACCCATGTGTGCAAAAATGTGTGTAGCACCCAAAATGTTTGTAGCAATTCTTTTTGTGGTAGCAAAGAATTGGAAAATGAGTAGATGTCCATCTATTGGGGAAGGGCTGAACAAGTTGTGATATATGAAGGTAGTGGAATATTACTGTTCTAGAAAAAAAATGATGAACAAGCTGCTTATAGAAAAGTCTGGAAAGATTTACATGAACTGATGCTGAGCAAATCAAGCAGAACCAGGAATATACTGCACACAATGATAGCAAGAATGTGTGATGATTGATTTTTTTTCTTGTAGATACAATTTTTCTTGCACAACAAAATGTGTGGAAATATGTATACATATATTCAATTTGTCAAGTATTTTAACATAATTAACATGTTGTGGAGTTCCTGCCATCTATGGGAGGTGTGGGGACTTGGGGGAAAAATTTGTAACAGAAAGCTTTGTAAGGGTCAGTATTGAAGAATTAGCCATACATATGTTTCTCAAATAAAAAGCTTTAATACAGGAAAAAAAAATTAAAAAAAAAGAATATGTGATCATCAACTATGAATGACTTGGTTCTTTTCAGTGGTTCAGTGATTCAAAACAATCCCAATAGACTTTAGACAGAAAATGCATGTGCATCCCAAAACAACTAAGGAGACTGAATTTAAATCAACACATGCTATATTTACTTTTTTCTGTTGTTTTTTATCTCAACAATGATTTTTCCCTTTTGCTCTGATTTTTCTCTCCCGACATGATCCGTAAAGCAATGTGTATTCAAAATAAATTTTTAAAAAGAGAAAGAAAATGACAATGATGCAAATTGAAAGGTATTAATAAAATTAACTACAACAACAAAAATGTTAGAGTTCTATATTTATTGTATATCTTCTGGTGCAGTAGGAGCTGTAGGTGTGATAAAGTGTTAATCCACATTATCTACTTCTGCTATGGCATCTCCTGCCACCCCCATACCCTAGACTGTCAGTTATAGTCTGTCCAATTTGTTTATGCATCTAGGATACAGGCCAACTAACTACTTGGGGCTATTGAACTGTCAACAATTTATTGTAGTATTTATGTATTTCTTAACTATTTAACATATATAAAACTGTACTACTTTTTATTGAATTCCTAGTTTGTTTTTGTAATGTATCATTGGGGATGCTTTTGAGCATTGTACCCCAATACTGTTTTCCTCCAAAGCTCTAGCTTTCTATGTTTTTCATTGTTCAGTTTTGCATAGAATGATGCTTTGGGGGAAAACATGTCAGATTAAGCAGAATTGCCAATATTGTCAGTTCTACCTCTATAATAGCTCTCTGCCATTCAACTTCATGTCATTATCACTTCTCATCTAGACTTTTGATCTTATTGCTTACAATATCTCCCCCCAGCATACTCCTTAGGGTTGTTATGAAGTTAAAGTGGTATATTTGTAAAGAGATTTTCAAACTTTAAGCTCTGTAAAAATACTAGCTATTATAATTATTATTATGATGATGATGATGATGATCCATTCTTTGAAAAATTATTATTGCTAAAGTAGAGAAATGATTGTATTATTGCCCCATTGGCAATGGCTCACTATTAACTCTCGACAAAATCAAAATAAAGTAAAATAAATAAAACTAAACTAAAACTCCTCTGATATTTAAAGTATTTCCCAACCTAGTTCCAAATTATAATTCCAAATAAGTCACATTCTTCTACTTTATGCACATTTCAACCAAAGTGACCCATTTGCTATTCACTGTAAATAACAATCTGTATTCTGTTTCATACATTGACACAGTTCATTTGTATTCTTAGAATGACTTCTCATTTGGACCATTAGAATATCTAACATTCTTCAAGGTAACTCCAAAGCCAACTGCTATATTCAACCAATTCTTTCAGTTTCTAAATTCACTTCTCCCCCATGAAATTACGTTGTATTTTCTTTTGTACATGTATTTCCCCTCCCTACCTCCTACTTCTAGTAGACTATAAGTCCTTCAAAAGCAGATTGAATTTTCATCTTTGTATCCCTAAAACCTAGCATAGCACTTAATAGACACTTAATTAAAGACTGCTTAGTTGAATGAGATTGTAAGATTGTAGCTTTAGAACCAGAAGATATAATATAAAATATTCAAATGCCTTCATTATACAGATGAATATATATATGAATTTATTAAATTATTAAAATAAATTTTATATATGAATAAATATATGGAGGATACTTATGGTAGCATAACTAATAAAAATCAAAGAAAAGATTTGAATCCAGGACTTCAAACTATAGAGCCAGTGATATTTTCACATAGTGGGAAAATGAGAAAAAAATAATATCCAGCTTTGAAAACAAGGGAAGTGATACATTTTCCATCTCACTGCAACTCCTTTAGATTTCTAAAATGTACCCTAAGAAGATGGCTGAGTGAAGCATGAACTTACTGACTACTCTCCCAAATCACTCCAAATTCTTTTAAATGATGACTCTAAACACATTTTAGAGCATCAGAACACATAAAAAGGGAGTAAAACATTGTTCAGCCAAAGACCAGAACAAGATTCACTCCCTATAAACATCCCCAATAAGTGGTTATATATTCATTTTTGAAGAC
Source organism: Myrmecobius fasciatus (assembly GCA_023553655.1). Classification (NCBI taxonomy): domain Eukaryota; kingdom Metazoa; phylum Chordata; class Mammalia; order Dasyuromorphia; family Myrmecobiidae; genus Myrmecobius; species Myrmecobius fasciatus. The sequence continues at coordinate 21,666 of JAJPUD010013955.1, read as the reverse complement.
CACTAGTTATTGGAACCTACCAACTACTGAGGCAAATCCACTTAAAATTTGATTAGTTCCAATTGTGGGGAAGTTTGGCTTTCTTTCTCCTCTCATCAAACTTAAATCTGAAGTTCTTTACCTTGTACCCATTACTCATCATTTTGATCTCTAGAGTCAAACAGAATAAGTTAAATCTATTAATCTCTTGTCTACCTGACAGCCATTCAAGTATTTAAGGACAATTTAAAGCTTTCTTCTTCCTTATCCCTCATCCAAAACTTAAGTGAGATTAGGTATACAGATGAGACAAGAACTAAGAAGGAGAAATAGAAGCCACAAAACGGGAGTGAGAAGTTTTAGTTAGAAAAGGAAGGGAGCCATGAAAAGATGGTGTCATGGGAACCAAGGAATTAGAGAATATCAATAAAGAGGTGAGTAACTGTCAGTTGCTCCAGAGAAATCAAGAAGGATGAGGAATGAAAAGAAAGACTTTGGATTTAGATGTTGAGGTAATTCTTGACCTTTGAAATAACAGTTTTGTTAGAATGAAGGGGACAGAATACAAATTGAAATAGTCATTCCTGTAAAGGAAACTTTAAAAACCAGAGCCTTTCATCTAAGTACTGAAATATACATTGTTTTTCAGCAAATGAAAAGGACTGATTAATAATCTTGGTAAGAGCATTTTCCAAACTTTTATATGTGTTCTAAAATGACAAGTCTGACACTTAGAGAATGAAAAAAAAATACCATAGTGTCCAGAACTAATGACATTATGCTGCTCAACAAGAAGCATTTGTTATCCTCTACACGGTGCCATTTTCACATTGCAAGAAGTATTGTTTTGAGAATGATTTTTCCTATAAAAATGGATTTATGTTAAGCCGATAATAGATTTAAGGAGGCAAAAAGACAGTATTTGGGGAATGTGCTGAAAATGTTTCCTGTCTTCCTAAAGAATGTTTTTTTATGCCAGGATTGGCCCACATAGCAATGAATAGACAGAATCTCTCTGTTACTCTGATTAAAAGCAAAACAGAAAAAAAATGTATCATGGGAAAAGGCAAATAAGGTTATTGTCTCTACTTCTGGCAACTAAAGCTGTCTCTCTGAAAATCACTTCCAATAATAGTTATTGCAACCAAATTGTTTTCTGTAAACTTGGCAATCATAATAGTTACTAGATCCAATGATCTTTTCTCAGACCTCATTCTCCTTGACCTCTTTGCAATCTTTGACATCACTACTTATTCTCTATTCCTTGATACTCTTCTTTCTCTATGTTTTTAGGACATTACTTTCTCCTGGTTCTCCTCTCACATATCTGACTGTTCCTTCTTTCATCTTCTTACTGGATCCTCTTCCAAATCATCTCCTCTAACCACAGATGTCTCTCAGGGTTCTATCCTAAACCATCTTCTCTTCTCCCTCTACTTCACTTGGTGATCTCATAAGCTCCCATGAATTTAATTAGCATTTCTGTGCTGATTATTCTTAAATATACTTATCTTGCCCCAAACTCTCTGCTGACCTCCAAATTTGCATCTCCAACTGTCTTTGAGACATTCCAAATTGATAACTAGTAAACATCTTAAACTCAACATATCCAAAAATGGAAATTATTATCTTTCTCCTTACTCATCCATGCCCACTTTTCCTTTTACTGTAAAGTCTGATGCCATCCTGTAGTACCTCAGGCTTACAAAATTGAAGTCATCCTGGATTTCTTAATTTCTTTCATCCCCCATATCCAAATCCAAAGTTGCCAAAGACTGATTTCACCTTCATAACAGAAACTTCCTCTACTCTAGTGCAGGCTCTTTTCACTTCATGCTTACATTATTGCAATACTCTGTTTCTGGGTCTGTGTTAAGTCTCTCCTCATTCAAATTCAGCCTCCATTAACCCACTAACTTGATTTTTAAAACACCAGCCAGATCATGACATCCCTAACCCTACACAACAAACATCATTGCCTTAGGATCTAATACAAAATGTTATGTTTGGTATTCAAAGCTTTTCATAACTTAGTCCCTTCCAACCTTGACAATCTTCTACACCCTATTCCCTGACACATACTCTTCAATCTAATGACACTGCCATCTTCTACAGGAAGTGTCCTCCAACTCCTCTTACTTGCAATGCTTCCCTCTGTTAATTACTTATTAATTGTCCTTTATATAGCTTATTTTGTATACATTTGTTTAAATGTTGTCTCCCTGATTAGATAGCTCTTTGAGAACCATGACTGTATGTTAAAATGACAGTTTGACACTTCTGATAGTTTTTTCAAGCTCACAATAAAAGTCTTGAACTAAGGGCCAGAGAGACTTTATGACTTGATCCAGACCACTATAGGTAATAAATGACAGAGTTGGCATATGAACCCACTAGGCTTTCTGACTGCAAATATAATATCTGTCCACTGTATCACAATCTGAGATCAAGATCTCTCTATTACATAGCATAGCACTTTGCCTTTCAGCTCCCTGATTCCTGCTCTTTGAATTCAGACCACACTTTTCACTGGTAAAACTTTCAGAGTAGCAAGCTTATTACCTGATCTATGAAGATCAGTACTTAGTGGATAAACTGCTGAAACTGAAGACAAAAAGATGTAAGCTTTTTTAACACTTAGAATTAACTTTTAATAATAAAGAAATGACAAGAAAATAGAACCTGAGAAAGGAAAATTAAAATTTAGAGAAAAAATACTGTGCATATCTCTTTACCCTTACTAAATGGTGTCTCCAAGAATCTTTATAGTATAGTGTCTTGAAATATCTGGTTCATTTACATAGACAAGTTCTTTTGATATATATGATTTATTGTTTCAATTAAAAAAATGTGGAATACCCATGTCACAGGTTACATGAAACTTTATACACAATGACATTTTTTCTTCATGATAACAAACACTCATATAGACTTGAATTAAAAATGGATTATCTGGGGCAGCTAGGTGGCGCAGTGGATAGGGCACCAGCCCTGAAATCAGGAGGACTTGGGTTCAAATTTGATCTCAGACACTTAACATACCCTAGCTGTATGACCCTGGGCAAGTCACTTAACCCAAATTGACTCAGCAAAAAGAAAAAAAATTATCTATAATTCTTTAAAGTTCAGTTTGTTTAAAGTTTTAAGTAAATAATAAAAAAGATCTTTCCAAATGAATCTGTAACATTAAGAATATGTAAGATATATTTATGTTTAATTTTTCAAAGACTGTCATTTCTTATAGATGTTAGATTTACTTGTGATGTAAGAAATTATCCCTTATTTTCAACTTATTACAAGTAAAATGTTAGAAGTCTTCTCTATCTGGTGAATCCCATTAATATTCTTTCTGTTCCAAAAGATTCTAATTAATAATAAAGAAATGACAAGAAAATAGGACCTGAGAAAGGAAAATTAAAATTTAGGAAAATTTTGAACTTAGAGGGGCTGTTTAAACAATCCAAATTCTGTGAAGTAACCCTGTTAAAATTCACGGAAGACATCTGCCATTTTAAAGAGCTAATCAAAAGCCTAGGTTGTCTTCTAAAAGCAACCAAGAGTGAAGCAGCAGAAATGAAAATGAATTAACAAAAATGGAATATATGTCTAAGAGGCTGGAAGGTACTTTGGGAGAAACAAAATATTCACTGCACATTTGTTTCCCTCTTACTCTCTTTAATGGTGAAGGAGGCATCACAACACAAAATGCATTTTCTGTCATAATCTGAGCACCGTTACTATTGGCCTGATTTCTTATTCTGTTGGTAAAAAGCTATTGACAACTCAAAAAGATGGGGAGGGACACAATCTTGCCATTCACACTCAAACTCCTTGCTTCAGCATTTCCCTCTTGAAAAGATTCTGGTGGGTATGTGCACAAAGCCATCCTCCTGATTCATTAATCAGTCATTCAACGTGGAACTGTGGGAGTTTGAAGGGATGTGGCAAAAGGAAAAACTTTACGGCAACTTCAGCAGATCCTGCAACAGTGTGATCACAAGTTTCTGCTTTCTTCAAAGTACCTTTTTCAAAAATCTGAATGGGGCTATTTAAGCTGCCTTAGTTAGCCCGGTTCACGGATTGAGGAGAAAAGAATAGTAGTATTAGTGCTTCCATGGGAAGGGGGACAATAGAACGGGGTGGGGGGAGGAGAGGAGAGGCAAAACAGGAGCTGTGGGGAAGTACAAGTGGGAAGGCTGCATCTACATGCCTGTTGTAGAGGGTAGAGTTGTAAATGATGGAGATAGTGGAACATTTGCAATAGATCCTGCTGAACTGAGGTGTTATACTTGGTCAAGTATTTTTATTGATTTCAAATATAGAGTAATTGAATTTCTTCTGGGATAAAATTTTTCTTTTTCCTTTCTTTTCCTCGGAGTCATAGTGTAATTTAGCTCTTGTCAATGTTTGATACTGGTGAATGTTTCTGCTCTTCAGTTAGCTTTTCCCCTATACATTTTTTTGATGATTTTTCAATACTTTGTGAGGATCTTAAACTGTAGCTTCTAAGAAAATGGTCAACAAAACATCACTGAATAATGGCATTTGCAAAAGGTGGGAGACCACAAGAATACAGTTCTTGAAGGCTTCCTGAAACAGTTTGGTTTCTAGCACATCCACCTGAGTCTTAGACGGTGCAGAAGGAATGGGTCCACTGCCACTGAGTCAGGTGGCCAACTTGTAAGTCATTTCATAAAGTAAGTGTCCAAAGCAGTGGGCATCCCCACTTTTTACCATATTAATTTTCCTAAATTGTGAGAAATAGGATTGATAGAAAGGAGTTCCAACAAAAAAATTGTCCAGATTCAGCAGCTGGTGTCTTCTTCCAGCAACATATTGGAACAATGAAAATATCCATAAGGAAATTCCTTTTTGTGGAGAAACTATAATGATTATAATATTTGCTATTCAAAAATTGTTATTTGCTATGATGCAAGTACCTGGATCTTCTTAGTGTTGAAATATTTCATCAGGAACAGTTCTTGTTTTTTTTTTTTTTTTTTCTTGGTGACACCATTTAGGGTTTTCTTGGCAAAGATCCTGGAGTAGTTTGACACTTCCTTTTCTGGATCATTTTACAGATGAAGAAACTGGAACAAACAAGATTAAGTGAACTTGCCCAGAGTCATTCATTGAATATTCTTTTTTTTTTCTTTTTGCTGGGGCAATTGAGGTTAAGTGACTTGCCCAAGGTCACACAACTCACTGAATATCCTAATGACCAAAGTGGAGGATTCACTGGCTGTGGCAAAGGAGATTTGGTAGATGGGAGGATGAAAACAAGAAAGAAGGCATTTGATTATCTATTGAAAATCCCTAAATGACAGGTACTTTTCAGGAACCAGGTCAGATCATTTTATTCTGAGCTGATTTTTTCCATAATTCTTACTTCATTAAGAAATTCTTCAGAAAAAAAAAGTTTGCCTATTTCATATTTTCACTTAAAGTACCAAAAGATGAATCCAAAAAAAGAAAGATAGAAAGAAAGAAAGAGAGAGAGAGAGAGAAAGAAAGAAAAAGAAAGAAAGAAAGAAAGAAAGAAAGAAAGAAAGAAAGAAAGAAA